>CM075198.1:13815080-14062580 GCA_037577475.1 Chaunax sp. Z400 | reverse complement strand
CTGTTAAATCCAACAATAACAAGCGCCACTCCGCTACACAGACGCCCATGACCATACATTACCATGCACAGTCTGGCATGCGCAGGCGACGAGTAAATGCACTTCAGCTTAATCCGTGTGCTTCCACGGCGAGCTCCATCTGTGCTTCCCACCGCAACAGCGCCCAACACCTCATTTACACCAGAAATATTTGTTGCCTCTTTTGGTCTATTTTGCTGGAAATCTGTAGCAAGGGCTCATTTAAAAGTTTCTATGAAGAGTAATTTTTTTTTAAAAAGTGTGATTGTCAGCTTTTCCACTTTGCCATAAGATGACTTCCTTTTTTTTCCCATTCTAAGCTAGAAATGAAACTCCTTTCAGGGGGTGAGATTTCATAAATGGCTGCTCTGACAAAAGAACTAATAGATCATGATTTCTGAACGGGGTTGGAAGCTTTCAATTTCACAAGAATTCGACCTATGCTTAACATCTTAGCAGAGGACTGCAGAGGATATAGGTGAGTCTATCTCAGCTCTCGCTCATGTCCACAGACAAGACGACGACTACGGCTTCTTCTCGACTCTTGGTTCAATTTATCTGCATCGCGGCTAAAGGTAGACTCATCAACACCCACACAGAGGCTGACACACTGCCACACAAGAGTACAAACAAGTCCGAGGTCAAACTACCCTCCTCTCCTTCGTCTCTGCGCTCAAGTCACATGGACACTCCAGATGACTGCTGCCTCAGTGCGTATAGACACGCACACGCACACACACACACACACACACAGTTACTGGCTATAAATAAACACGCTGTCTCCATACATGTATAATAAAACACATATACTGCTCATCCCCCCCACACACACACATACAAAACTAAAGCCATGCATTTTCCATAGAGCAAATCAGCACTGAAAAATTTAGGAGCAAAGAACATTTTCCTAACAAATCATGAGCTGACATGTCGCTCCTGAGCAAATAATTCATACAGGAAATTTAAACTGTGGAGCGTTGCTGCTTCGCTTAAGGGATTGCACTGAACTACATGATGCAGGAGGAGCCTGAGAACATTTTTGAGACACAAATAGAATCTCAATCAAGAAGTTTAAAAGTGAGAAATGAATTGAGAACTATTTGGATAATCATTCATTGTTTGAGTCACTTTTTATGCTGAATATTTGTGTCAGTATTTTTGAGCTTCTCTCTTGTTATTTGGACAAAACATGACATTTATTTGTTTGTTTTGGGGGAAACGCTTTTTATTGCATTAGGACAAAAAGACAAAGTGAATGATCTCAGGTTCCAGCCTGCCCCGATCGGTGAGCCCCTTTTTTCTGTAGCTGGTAGCATGAGAGACAGAGAGAATACATGCTACTGAAATGTTAACAGTGTAAACCCCTGGCCGGGATGTGACACACACTCATAGAAACCCATCTCAACAAGCCTAATGGCAAATCTTATCTAGGGCAACGTAAAGGGTGTGCAGGCCTCGGTCTGACCTTTATCCCAGAGGAGCAGGGTGCTGTATGTGTGAGTGTGTATCGATATGTAGTGCGTTATGAAAATCTATTTGGGGCCCTGTCGTCTGGTGCAACCCGAGCATCGGTGCTCATGTGTGGAAACCGAAACAAAAACCCAGGCGAACGCCACAATCGCACTCAAAGGACAGAGGGGGTTCACACAAAACATAGCCGTGCCACCCATCCTCCCTCTTCTTCCTCTTCCTCCTCCTCCTCCTCCTCCCACTCAGAGCCATTCAAGAGCCTGGCATTCAGGAGGCAGGAGGGGGTGGCGGTGGGTGGGCAGCCGAGGCAGATGGAATAAGGCATTTCATTCTCTTTTTTTCTTTTCTCAGGAGGAAGTAAACAGCCTTTATTTGGGTGCCTGTTTTTAATCTGCCTCAGACAGTGAGGGAGGAAAGGAGGAACTTGCACACACACAGATACTCGCAGAGATGGTCACACCCTGTCTGTTTCTAGACCACATCCTGCTCTACTGCAGCCCTCAGCTGTGTCAAAGATCCAGAGACAGATCCGTAGTTATGTATACTTCCTGGACTGAACCATGTAACAACAAGATAGTGAAGTCTCTCGCCTGCCTGAGAATGTGCAGCAGAAACCAATTAGGGGCTCGTCTAATATCACTTCTTCTTCAAAACCTCTGCAAATAATGATCTATATTGTGTTTGATCAGATGTTTGGACTGGGATCTTACTGGGGTCCGGTGCTCGGGTGGTCTCACCTGCACGCACCCCCCCCCAACTCACCCAAACACACACACGCTAAACAGTAGTCTTTATATGGTGGTCTTAATCCAATAAGCTATTTATCCATCGACTGGGAGCCGCACATTGTTTCAGCAGCCGGATCAATAACAACTCACAAGGGAAGCCAGCAGAAAAGTGGGGCATTTAAAGGAATACACTTTTTTGTTTGGTAGACACTCTCCAATTAAGCCAGCACTGTGTCTACATGTTATCTGCTGCGCATGCTAATGTCTAGGTATATTAGTTTATAATGGATTGATGGTGGGGGAAAAAATCAAGTATATGTAAATAGATGGCATATTCATTGATCACTTGAACGATCATCTTTTCCTTCCTTCTACTCCAAGTGTTTGACACTTCACTTAAGTGCTTAAAGGCAGAAGAATGATCAGACTTCTTAATATATGTGCCGAGATGATTATTCAACTCTTGTTTTCTGTCACCGAGGCCTTGGACAAAGTGAGATAAGCAGTAATAAAAAAACAGAGCAGGGAACACGTGAGGACAGGTTTGAGAGGTGGACAATTAGACTAACAGGTGATTGAGGTGAGCAGAGGGAAAAGGAAAAAAAAGAAAGACAGAGGCAGACGGAAAAGACAGATGAGACAAGACAAACAGACTGTTTGAGCCTTTCCCCCAGACACACACAAACACACACACACACACACACACACACACACACACAGCTCATACACCTGTTCCTCCCTCTTTCCAAACACAAAGAGAAAGAACACAGCCAGACAAGCACCCTGATAAGTATCAGCCAGACTAGTCATGCCAGAGTCACAAACACACACACACACACACACACACACACACACACACACACACACACACACACACACACACACACACACACACACACACACACACACACACACACACACACACACACACACACACACACACACAGATAAGAACAGGTTCATTCTCGAATTGCTTTGGCTTCAGGCCTCGGGCACATTTTTGCATCACATGGGCACTCTGTCTAGACAGTCATCACATGCACGTCAAACACACAGGTCCCCCCCCCCCCCCCCCCGCCAACGGGTTGAGCTCCATCCTCCAAAGCCACAGCCACAAGTCAGCCATTTTACAATCCACCCACCGCAGCCCTGACAGCCAGAGCCGATGGGACCCAATGGGGAAACAGTTAACCGGAGTCTATGGGAGAAAAATGAAGGGAGTGATAAAAGAGATAATGAGGACTCTCCCCCTCATAAATGCAACATCTACTGTCCACTGTCTGTAGCATTCCCACTGATTGGAGTTCAGTCGGGAAAAGCAGCTACAGTATTCCACTATGATCATTCACATAAAAAAAAGAAGTCTCTTTAAGCTCTCTCGATCAATTTTTCTATTCATCTCTCTCTCTCTCTCTCTCTCTCCCTCCCTCTACTCTTCCTCCTCCATTTCTCATGTTTCACAGTCAAATCCCAGGCGGCAGTTTCCAGTCTATATTCACAGTACATGAGGAGGGTTGTAATAATGTTACCTCATGAATGGACAAATTGTCTGACTGGAATACACTAAGCAGGCCAAGGTAACCTCCACATCACACTATCTACTGTATCTATGAGACAGTACATATTTATGGAGTGAAAGAAAAATACTACAAATGTTGATTCTTTTCGTAACCAGCAGGGTTAAGGGTGTAAGTTGTTTTTTGTTGTTGTTAACATATGGTAAATATACCATCTTCATTCACAGCCTCTTTTTTGAATTCTTCCCGCCCCCATGCCTCTGCCTCATATCCTTTAACTCTCCAATTATTTTTGTTTTGTCTGACAATAGCCAAATATCCACATTTAAGAAGCTTGAACCAGGAAATTCTTTGACATATTTGCTTAATAAATGAATTATGAGATAAAGTAACGACAATCTAGATTGTTGCAGACAAATTCTTTTGTCGATAAATTAACCAACTAATTGTTTAAGCTTGAAAAACGCTAAACAAAGCAATTCCGTATTTGTTGCCGCATACAATTCCAGTTTTACTCAGCTGTTTAAGCTCAAGTTAAAATGCTTCTCTGGCTAAATGATTGATTTATATGATGCATCTTAGCTGCCATAGTTATCATGGAGATGATAAGTGCTGATCAATTAGCTCGTTGAAAGGTTATTAATCTGTGACAACTCTGATCATTAATCATTTACCAAGTAGAAATACCTGCAAAACATTTGCTGGTTTCAATTTCTCAATTGTTAAAAAAAAGAAGAAGAAGAAAAAAAACTAATTCATTCAACTGCAATTTTTTTTTTTTTCGCAGTCAGAAAAAAAAAGGAAGCAATTTTAAGGCATCACTTTGTACTCGGGTCAGGAGGAAATATGTCATGAACGGAATGATTAATTGATCAATAAAGCCTGACATAATTGTGACTCAGTGAAACATTAGTCAAACTCCTGCTGTAACTGAAAGTAGATCAGACATTGTATCAGAGGCACGAAGTACAATGAGATGATGTTGCTCTTCAAATCGCACAACAGATCTACAATCGGATTTTCAAACCCAGGCCACACAGATTTAATTATTACACACACATGCTGATGTGTGTCCGGTGACCGGTTAGAATATGGCCACTGACGTCCATCTACATCTACTGTGCCTGCCCTCGTATGCAAGGAGGGAGATGGGTGTGTGTTTGAGTCGGCGAAGGGCATTTAGAAATCACGCATTGCATGCATGCGTACGAGGCCAGACGACCTGCACATGCATGTGCGGCTTACCGTCTCCAGTACGGCAGACGCGCACACAGAATCCCATCAAACAACTGCTACATCAAACTGCAGTGTAGGAGGATGAGGAAGATGACGTAGTTTGCTGCAAGCAGACTGTCAGGCACAAATACACGCTCAGACAGAAGTAGACACTTCAGTCTCCCAGGGGGACACACCGACGGAGAATGAGGCCAGTGGGCTCTTGCCTCGTCTGTGGATGACTATTCATCATTTGAGCTTCATCTGGGCCAGTGTGTGTGTGTGTGTGTGTGTGTGTGTGTGTGTGTGTGTGTGTGTGTGTGTGTGTGTGTGTGTGTGTGTGTGTGTGTGTGTTTGTGTGTGTGTCATCTCTAAAAAAGAAAGAGAAAGTCTCAAGAGAAGCTTGCTGCGTTAAGACGCTGTTTTTTGTTTTAGGTGGGTTACTGGTTCAAATCCACAATTAGGGAGAGAAACGTGCACGCACACACACACACACACACACACAGACACATGCACACACACTACAATCACCAAAACACAACTCAGCTGCCTGGTTTTCTATATAAGGGAACTCGGCCCACTATTCGGAGGGATGAAACGACTCTGAGTGCTTGGAGACGGAGGGGAGTGAGAGAGCTGCAGCAGAGAGGACGAGCGTTGCTAAGCAGACTGAAAGCCGAGAGAGACTGTCAGCAAGCCAGCAACGCACTGCTATCACTACTGAGAGAAAACACAAAATGGAGACACTGCCCAGCCCCGTCTTTGCAATAAATTAAGACAGTATCTAAAAACACGCGTGCCTCGTATCATAAGGGGAAAAATTAGCCTTACCATAATTGGTCTTAAAGCAATCCGGCACTAAAATTAGCTAATATCTGTTCGTGAAAGGTGAACATAAAAATGTCATTACTGGGCTCTCCTAAAACAAGTCCAAAGAAAACTGGGCCTCGGTGAAATAAGTGAGTGTTAACATGTTGAGAGAGTTGGAGTTGCCTCTGACTTGTTTTTTTTTACTGGCCTTAGGATGCGGTCTTATATCGATCGGTGGTTTGTTTACTTCTTCCTCAGCACAAGAGGCTTCTCTGATGTAAAGTGGAATACTGCAGTAAATGTTAACGCTTTGTTGGTCAACGCCGTCTGCAACAAGGCCAGAGGAGAGGAAGAGGATGGAGAAATAAGGGGGGGGGGGGAGAGAAAGATACAGCTCTTACGAAGAGAAGGCTCCACCTGGACAAAATGCCCTGCAGGGTAAAATCTATCACAGACACAAGGAAAGCAGGACAGTTAAATCCAAACAGGTCCTAGATCCTCCCGACTGTTCTGCTGTTAGCTCCGGTCTCATCCATATTACATGCCGGAGCTTGTTTGAAGACTCCACTGCTCAACTCTGCATGGGCAGCTTGGCTTCACTGTCCAGGCCCCTTGGGCTTGCCTGTTTCTCTCCCACACATACACACAGCTCCCATAATGAAAATCCATCAGCGGCCATGACTCTCCTCCTCCCTTTCTCCGTCACAAGCACTGGCTTTCTAAACAAGTCTCTAAAAGACCATTCTTTGCTAATTACGCCAACATCTGGCGAGAGCTGGCTCATTCATATCAATCGCGCGCGTATTGATAATGCACCAAAACCTATGACGGGTGAACCCACAGTCCAAGACTCCACACTGCTGCTCACCAGACTTCCTTCATTTAAAAAGTCACCGTCTGATGCCTACAGCCAATGAGAGGTCTGTCTGGGTTTGGTAAATGTGATTACGGTTGAGTCAGAGCTCTAAGTGAACACACCTGGGTGTGGATCAAACAGACTGTGTGAGAGACCGGGACAGTGATAAATCTTTGTCCTGGCTCCACAGTGACGCTGATGAGTGGGGAGCAGATTGGAGCACTGATGGAGCACCATGACTCACGCTGCAGGATAGGGTTATGCCATAGGGTGGTGACGAGAAGACGTGTCTGGTAGTGGTTGTGTTTCCTGTGTCTGTCTGCATTTCTGGCAGTATTTGACCATTTGACTTCCTTTATAATCACAGACGTGTATCTATGTGTCATCTCTCTAATATGAGATGTCATCACATAGACATGTTCGAAGTTCGCATTCCGGTTCGGCCACAATCCAACTTCCTGTCATTCACCTCTGCTGAGGCGAGGCCAAAAAGGTTTTGGCGAATTTACATTGTTGAAATTTTTACTTTCATTTCTTCATGAGGTGCACTGCTTCACTGAACAGAAAGTAAGGCAGCTTTGGCTGTCCACCAAAGCAGCAAAAGACTTCTCATGGCAGGAGACTGGATTTCTTCCCTCTACATGAGTCAGTCTTCTGAAGAACTACGGTACATATGGTCTCATCTGGGTTCAGGATGCGTCTCAGCCGTTAAATTATGGTGGTGATGACAAATACAATGTCTGGCATAACAAAGTGGACTTGTCATAGGAACTGGTTAAAATGAAGCCAGATTACAAACCACAAGGGAATGCTTGACTCTTCAAAGCATAAATTCAAGGGCAATAAGGCTCCACGCAGGCAAGGTCGCCCCGTTAGCAAGGCTGTTTTAATACGAGTAACAGTGAGGCCAGAAATAAGAGCCGGCCACGTCAAGAACGAGAACCAGCACCACAGGCTCCACAACAGTCGCACACGCCAATCTATTGCTTGGCGACAGCTAAGGAGGACTTGAATATAAACCTGCGTGCAAGGATGCTGAAGTGCAGCTGAGGAGTCTCAACACATGCAACCCTTAATAAGACTTCCATAGCTGAAGTGTAACACAATAAATACACAATATACGTTTATTAAAGCTATTAGATCATTAATTGCATGTGGAGCTCAACAACCTCAAGGACCGTCTGCTGCTTAGTTTATGCTGTGAAGAGGTGCGGTGGGACTGTTGAGGATCCAAAGATGGAAACAGTCTTCTTGATGAGCTGTCTGGGCCGCCGAGGGATATGAGGCAAAGGAGACCGTATGTTTGCATGTATGCGTCTGCCCTAAGACATACCAGGGGAGACATATGGTTCCCATGAGCGGCGTCACTGCAGGTGGGAATATCGGTGAGATACACACAGCAGCATATGTCAAAGGAGACAGGGGCAGAAAGAAACGCCACAAAAAACACAAAATGTCACTTATTTCACCTTCACTAATGCAGGCTGTTTCCCAGTTGTTAACTTTACAGCCTTGCCCTGAGCAACATCAGTCAGGCCCCTGGTGAGATAAGGATTTGCAGGGTATAGAAGCTGCAAGCAGTGGTAGGGAAATACGCAGTGGGAGGGCGTTTGATGTTAGTGGAGCAAAGGTAAGGCTACAAAATAAAGGACTTACAGGGCAAGTAATCACCTATCTAAGCTTGGCAAGTTTGCATCTCGTGAGGTGTTTTGTTTTTGGTTTTTTTGCTTTAATCTAGCCCATAGGTTGAAGGTCATAAATTGCACGGGCCACACCAGCAGTCAACTCGGTTGCCACTGTGCGCAATAAAGCACGTGAGGACCGCAATAAATAAAAAAAATAAAAACATGGACACCTAAGCAGGCAATGCAAACAGTGGAAATGGAAATGACAAGCCATTACCAAACACGCAAATGAATTACTGGCAAAGTGGAGCGATGGGGACTCCTTTAATGGTGAGGCCAACTATTTCCCCCCGATTTCTCTGTGTTTGCAACATGCATAATTGATCAGTATCGTAGCTGGGCTTAATGTGTTGTGGGTCTGCTGGGTGGAAGCCCAGTGGGACTCATGACACGCCTTTGATATCCTGTGTTTATCTCCCTGTCTGAGCGACTGTGGCTGGGGGACAAAATATGGAGAGAGGGAGTCCAAGTGCCTACATGTTGTGTATGTGTGATTGCTGTGAATATGGTGCCCCTATGGAAGGCACCGTCTCTGGGTCTCTCCGTTTATATCTTCATTAATCACAGTTCCCACCGGGAAGGCGACATAAAAGAGTCTTTCAAATGCAAACGCACTCTGTTTGCTTGCAACACGCACAGGCTGGCAGTCTCCCATAGCCCTTTTACAGTATACCTCCCTCGCGTCCAACTCCCTGCCCCCAACACACACACACACACACACACACACACACACACACACACACACACACACACACACACACACACACACACACACACACACACAACCTGCTCGTCTGACTGTCTCCAAGGGAGACCAGACAGTGGACCGTTAATCTACTCATCAACACATCGATTAATTAATACCAAGACTCCTCATTATTCTGGTCTAATGCAAAACAACCCACACAAGCTAGTGAGAATTGTTAAAATCCACGACTCTTTCTCTTCTTACAGTTGTATTTGAACTCGTAGCCCATTACATTCTCTTCTCTTTCACTTGCTCCTGCTCTCATTTTCCTGAAGCAACAAAACGGTCTGATGCCCTGAGGGGAGGGAGCCGAAGCACAGTGAACATGCAAACAGGCTGTAAGTCCAGAACTCTTTGAAAGCCTGCAGGACATTTGGCTGGGAGGAGCTCAGCCGAGGTGTTTAGTCTATTACTGCTGGCAGACATGGCAGAGGCTCCACTGTATCGACACTGGCCTATCTCTGCAGCGTGCTGCTGTGGCTTGCTCACATCAATCCCATGAGACATTATCTTCTTCTGGTGGTGAGGAGGGAAAAAGAGTCTAAACCAAGGACTTTTGACCGCGACAAAAATAACAGCTGCCGCTGAAGTGGGAAATTGCTTCCAGGAACATCAAGATAAACTTTATTGTCATTAAGGCTGTCCACCAGATAGGTACAGAACAGGAAAACAAAAAGTCATGTTGCATCGGGCCCACGATTAAAAAAACACTAAAAACATGTATTATTCTCTTGTTGTTCTTTTATCATAAGTGAAAAACTGTACGTACACAATTTTAAAAAATGCACATCATAATAGGATTATTGCATAAATAGTGTACAGTCAACCAATGGGGAGCTGATGTACAACAGAGCCAAGTGGGGAACTGAACCATGACTGAGGCCTTTGACCAAATGTTGGTTCTGAAACTAAAAACCTAACATTCTGATCTATTTAAGTAAAAGTCTGAGAAGTAATGACTTTGGCGTTCCTCCAGTGAGCTGCAATGCTGTTATGGAGCTGTGATACTGGCACTGACCTGATGGTGACATACCAGAGGCCCCTTGGCTCAGCCCCTCCTACCTTGTGGGGGCCCCATTTAGCCTTTTACAACAGGCAGCAAACACTAACCAAGGCACAGCCTGTTGTGCACAAGGAGCATGTCAGTCCCACTCAAACCACAAAGAAAAAGACCTGATAGACTGGAAGTTATTCTCAGCCAGCAATTCAAAGAACCTGCTGTGTGTTCTCAAAAAGTGGATAATTGTTGCTTGGAAAATGCTCGAACATAGACACAGACATACAAATATGTGTATGGCTGTCCAAGGGTGTGTTGAGCGGCAAAGGAGAGAGTGTAAGCTGGGGAAACGTGAGCTGGCCGGCATGTGATTGGCCAACCAAGAGGGTTGTTCCAGGCTAGATTTGTGGTTTAGCTCAGGTCTTGGGGAGGTTAATTTTCAACTCAGGGGAAAGAAGGGCCCCTTTAACAACCTTGTGGCCGTAAGGAAAACCTGTTTCATGGAAGGCTTACAAAAGCTGAACAGCTTGTGACTGACCTCACTCTTGCATCGTCTTTATTTCTCACTCTTCACTTCTCTTCTCTGTCCTTACGACAATTGCTCAAGAGCCTTCCCCTGGGGTGGCATGTTTTCTGACCACAGGTAGCCTTTTTTTGTGTCTGACTGATGCTTCCTCTGTCTGGCCGCCTGACTGAGTCACAAAAATGAAAGCAGCCAACAGCAAAGGCAGAGAGGTGAGGTTAGCTTGGGAGACGGGTTCACATGCCTGAACACAGACAGGAACTTATGCAACACCAGCTGCAACTCATTTGACTCCTCACTGTACACTTCTTCTGTTGCCTCCTGCCTCCCTTTTGGTCGATCTCCACTTCGATTCAGTGTCCGTGTCACCCGACATCTCAACACATACATCATGGTCGGACACCCGATCAATACCAACTGGCTCTCCTCTCATCCGCCTTGCAGACGCACACAAGTGGTCTCATTGCTTATATAACGATTGACTTATCGGGTCATTTGGCTGCTTATTTTGTTACTGTCCACTGATTGGGGCCCTGGGGGTAATGACTGTTTACAGAAACGTGTGGGCCACAGCACAGTCTGGGTTAGAAGAAAGGGATGAGGTTCCGCAAAGGATGATAAAGTGAAGTGCAGACAGAAGGCTTTGGGTTGAGATGGATAAGGACACGAAGGACAAGAAGGCACTGTTGAGGATGAATGTCAAGATAGAGGGCGAGATTGAAGGAGGAGGAAGAGATAGCAAAGGCAGCACTGTTGGTGATTAGCATGTACGCCAAAATCCAATTAGATGCAGCCCAAGAGAATGAGTGACAGGGCAGGCAGACAGACAGACAGCCCAGGAGACAGCCAGAGAGTGCAGCTGCACTGGTCTGAGGTAATGAAGTCACTGGTTTCAAAATAGCAAATAGAGGAAGCCAGAGAGATGCAGCTGTCTGCCGTCTGTGCCGCAGCCACTATGTCAGCCCAGCCAGGGAGACAGACAGAAGAAGGCTGTTCTCTCCGTCTGACACTCCTGACTCAGGGCCAGCATAATGCAACAAACAAGGATGAGGCAAAAGAGGGAACCAACTTATGTTTCATTATGTTCTGCCATGTGGTTATGCTCATTAGGGTGGGGAAATACTGGTTTGTCTTCAATATCGCGTCATGCTCTTTCTTATTGTGAAACATAATATCAAACAAATGATAGCACACGGCGTAGAAAGTTTTTGTTTTTTTTACATTTTCGTCATAATTACCTTAGGGTATTTATGTATGTTAATACATTAATAATACTTGGACATAAATAAATACTACATAACTTGACCTTATGAGAGCACAGCTGGGGATTTTGCAATTCAGATGTTTTGTAATACACTGCTTTACTAGAGCCTGTCTGATGACAGGCCATGTAAACATGCAGCTCAAATTTTAAAAAAAAAGAGCTTTAATGGGAGTTTGTTACTTCCTGTCTTGTTAAAAAAAAGAAGAAAAAAAAGAAGAAAAAACCCACTAAAATTGACAACACAGGATCTTGTCTCAGTGGAAAGTACAAGTGTCTGTCACAACTCCTGAAGGCAAAAGGAACTCATTGTCTGTCAGATACTGAAGTAACTCTTGTGATAAAGCATCAGCTTGTTGCTGTCTGTTGGTGGCGTCTGTCTAGCAAACTATTTACACAGCAGGGATCAGTAGACAGGGTAGCCGTGCCTTGAGGCACAAAGCACCATTTATAGAGAGCAAGTCCTGGAGTTTTTAACTGCACCTTCTCAAACCAAACACTCCTAACAGGATATGGGACTAGTAGCCTTTGGAGAAGCTGAGGAAAAAAAACTTCCAGAAGGCTCCCTTGTTTGTGTCTCTTCCCTTTTAGAGGTCCCAGAACTCTCTGGTAAAACTATGAACCACTTGTAAATGTGCACATTGACACTGTGTGTAAATAAGGGCCACTGGGAACGGGGTCTGCAGTCGGGGTTAGACCAACATACAGAGGCAAGCCATCTTTCTAAGAAGCATGTGTGACTAGAAACTGCCTGGCTGGCCTTCCACTAACATCCACTGGGATGTGGAAAGTATGAGTCACACAGCCAGTGCAGCGGAGGCGGCTGGACACCGAGAGCCTCGAGGATGTTCTGGGTGAGAGACATGTCCGTCTGCCTCACTTCCTGTTCAGTCACGCACACACAGTTGTTTTCTTTTTTTTTTACACCAATACACGCTCGCACATAAACAAGAGAGTGGATGGACTTAAAGGTGAGCCCGGTGTCCTGACCGAGTGAAGCAGGACACTGCAAGGTCACCTTGTTCTCTGGCCACCGACCTTCACACACCCTTACATCCGCTTTGTTGGGGAAGTGGAATGGCATCCTCTCTTAGGGCCAAATTCACCTGCTTCCTGTAAAGCAACTGTCTTTCCAGGAATTTGGCCGTTTGTGACTTTGTGTGTCTCCGTCGACGCAAACTGTTTTGAACTTCCACAATTTATTCAACATTTTTGATCCGGGCAAAGCGCTCACAAATAACAGAACAAAGTGAAATCTAGTCGCTGCCGTCGAACAACAGCGACAAGATTTAAAAAAGAAACAACACCGCCAACAAAAGGGGAAAAAATATAGACTGGGAAATCACCCTACAGAGAGAATATAACACCTGAAAGTGTGGTGAAACAGTGGTTCCAGAAAGACTGACAAAGTGTGAGACAGAGAGGTGAAGATGTGTAATAATAGCTTCCAGTTAGCGAGTCATTACACACAATTACGTTGGCACTGTGTCTTGTCACTTACGCACACAGACAAAATATTGTAGGACACATCATCCACCTTTAGCAATATGTCCTTTTTAGCGTGTGTTTTGCAACTGTGGTCTGTGCTCATTGCTGTTTGTGTGTGCCTGACATCGTCTGTATGATGGTATTAAAAAGTCTCTGCCTTTAAGAAAGAATGTCTACATCTTCCAAGATGCATACCTTATACCAAGGCAGAGGAAGAGACGGAGGACAGCTGCGAGACAGGAATGCTCTCAGGACGATAGTCGAGAGAAGATGGAATTTCCAACACATTCACACACCAAGTTAACCAGACTTAATCAAGGCATCTCCCCATCTCAGCTACTCCAGTGATACAAAATGTGTTGTGTATCAAATACGTGCTTTCTCGCAAACTATACTGCAAACACACACTTGACCTGCTGGATGACTATCACAGAGAACTCCTGCCACCAATAGTTGAGGTCGAGCTCTTTTCTGTTCAAATATTTGTTTGTTGGTTAAAGGTGGAATCTTTTCATGTGTTTCCTTTTTTTCTAACTTCACCAGAAATCCCTCTGAAATGGCGAATTTGAGCGAACAAACCACACCAAACAGACAAAAGCACAAACACACTTTTAGCCACAAAACAATACAAAAAGGACAGGCCACTGTGGACAGAGGGAGGTCATGAGACATAAACCGGTCACTGGCAGAGAAACAATCTAGAGCTTTTCCCCCCCCTCTGAATGCTGACTTTTCAATAGGCTTGTTGCCCTTGTGGTTTAGATAATGCATTGACATGATTTTTATCTCTTTTTTTTTTTTTTTAAACACAGCAAGAATAAAAAGAATCGGCAAAATCATTTGGAAGACTCTGTCGCATTCTGCTTTCAGTGATGCAATGAAGCCATTTCAGTTTCAGGTCTGCCAGAAGGTAAGACGGTCACTAATGATGCCTATGTTACAAACCTGGAACTGTGCCTCATACTTTACCTTTAGGTTCTCTTATTTTAAGAAGTGACTGTATTTTGTCAGTTGTTGAGCAACTCTTGACAGGATTTATTAAATAATTCTCAAACAGATGTCTTCATCGTGTCTTTAGCTTTAAGTCAAATTTCTTTCCATTCACTTGATTTGTGTAGGAATGTGCTAAAAGATAACTCCCAAAGACATTGAGCGAGCGAGAAAATATTTTCATTTTCACTCCTGGCATGTAGTTTAAAGACAGGAATTAAAGAAGCACCACCTGGGCCTCCTGTAATGCCCTTTTGTTCAATGACATTCTCAGTGACCCCCAGGTGACCTGAGGAGACAAATGATGCACTTCCCCTTCAGCTGTGGCCAGCTGGCCTAACCTGTCTGATCAGACCTTGCCAGGCAGATGTCACCACCTGTCCCAGGCCTCTCACGCATACTAGGTCAACGTTGGTTTAAGAAAACACCAGAACGCAGGACTGGACCATTATAGACAAGGGTTAGCAAGCAAGTTAAGGAGACATTAAAAGCACATTATCCAACAGAATAAATCCGTTTTAATTGGTTTCCATTCAAGATTGATGATGAATGACATTTTACTGCATGCAATCCCAACAATATCGGTATCATTCGGAAGTGCACTTACTTTATCTAGAGACCTCTTTAGCTTGTAGTGGAACTTCTCTTTAACCTCGTCCAGGAGCTGCTTGAGCTTTGGCTCCTCGGTCGTGCCTTGGTACTTCCTGGCAAGCTGCAGGTAGCAGGGCCATTTGGCTGAGTCGAAGCCCCAGTGGCAGGTTCTCTTATCAGGTGACTTATGTGAATGCATGACAAACTTCTGTGGTGAAAAGAGCAACTGGCACTCAATGCATTGGATGCAGGGCGCCTCAGGCTGGGTGTAGAACTGGGGCACAAAGAGACCCTGGCACTTCCCCAGACACTGATGCTCCACCTGGAAGCTGGCTTCGCTCTCCTTCAGCAGGCCCTGGGTCGACAGCTTACCACTGGGGTCTGCAGGCAAGGCTGCCCCGGGACGCAGGAGAGCATTGCACAACCGTTGTGCATCCGTCAGTGTAATGAGGCCACAGGAAGGTGCATTGAACGGCAGAATGCCCAACACCTTGAGGATGTGCAGCTGCTCAGCGTCGCAACGTGAGCAGTAGACGTAGAGCTCGTCGCACACAGTGTTAATCTGTTGCAGCGAGAAGTCGCGGAGAACAGAGTTGAGCACCTGGGGCAGGCAAAGTCGCTTCTCTCCCCCAACGACAAAGCAGGAGATGGACTCTCCTTCCAGCAGAGAGTGGGTGAGTTCAGTGGAGCTGTCACATGGAACCAGCAGAGGGCCTCCGCCAAGAACAGGAGGGGAGGGCAGGGGGGTCATGCCGGCTGGGGAATGCTCGTGGCCTGTGCGGGCTGAGAAGGCAGCTGGGCCCCCGAGGGAGCTCTGGCTGCTGAGGGTAAACTGGGCCAGTGTGTGTTTGAGCCCAGGGCTCAGGTCCAGGGCTTTGGCAGAGCCCACCACGTGCAGTTCAGCCCGGCCCTCCACATCCATGTCAGACTCATGGCACAGATCCTCGATCTGCTCTCTCTTCACCTTTGGAGTTTTGGGGGAGGAATCCAAGCTGCGACGCTTCAGGTTAATCTCCGCCATCACTCGTTTCTTGATGGGTGCATCTTCCAGTCGCTCCCTGTACAGTCGTTTCATGTTGCCCTTGAATGAAGTCAAGTCTTTGAAAGGGGTTTTCAAACTGGTCTGGGTGCTGGCCATGTCTATGCACTGTGGTATTGTAGTTTCTCTCCGCTGACTGAGTTCTTATATTCCTGTGAGTCTCTTTTCTCCTTAAATTGTTTCAAATGACACAAATCTTCTGGTAGTTGGACACATGCATGATGGTGAGTGATGCTTTCTATTTTATGAATAGGATCCACTTCCTGTACATGAAAAAAATAGCAATTTAGAAAACAGAGAAAAGGTGTAAAAAAAAAAAAATTATTATTCAGTTACATCTTAATCTATAGCCAATCTGTGTCTTTCCTGTATAGGAATAAATACATTGAAAAACACCTTATAAAATGTTTTGGAGCATGAAATATTCAAGAGGAATGATGTTTTATGGCTGCTGTCCTGGTTGGGGGCTAAAGAGGTCAACGGCTGTTTGCATGGGCAACTAAACCAAATGGCCATTACCATACTTCGCACAAACACTAGACTTTTCCAGCCCTTGTAATTGAACCCGGGGGGAAATTTACATTTGGGTTTTCACCAAAAGTTCCGCAACAAACTTTCCAGCACAAAGTGAGAATTTTAACAAGAGAAACCAGTTGACCAGACATAACAAGCCAAGCAAATTTTTCCACCACCCTGCCCCACTCCCATTACATTGTTAATGTGAGGCTGATACAATGGCCAAAAACATTTCACTTAGCAAATGAAAGTGCCCCCCCCTCCCCAACCATACTGTGCTTTCCCCTAGGTCTGCTTACCCCACGCTGACCCCATCAACTCCATGAAAAACAATTGATAAAAGCCTTAACAGCAGTCGTCCCCCCCCCTCTCTCTCTCAGTCCTTTCACAGCTTGACGTAGAGCAGTGTGGAAAGCAGTGTTTCCCCCTTTCTACTACCAGGCTTTAAAGAATCATTAAATCTAATGTAAAAAGAAAACAACACTAAGCTGGTATACCCGATTTAAAACGCAACGACTACTGCTGCAGTATGACAGCGTGAGAGGCAGATCGAGTGCTGTTCAGCGTGAAAATACGACCTATACTTTATCATTTGCGCTCTGGTGTTGTCGTGAAATGCATTTGATGTTATAAATCTACAAAAAAAACAACAACATTCGGCTTGTCAAAGCGGCAAAAACGCGCATTCGGTTAATTGACCGCAGTGAATGGATTTGCATGCTTCTGCAAATTTCAGCATCCCATCGGTTTTTTTTTTTTTCCACCGACCGAAACGCTGCAGTGTTGCAAACGTCAAGCTCGTTTCTGAAGCTGGTTGATGTTTGTGGGCGGTTTTAATGGCAAATATCACCGTGGGTCGAATTGAAGAAAAAAAAACGACTAAATCAAATAAGCGACCAACAATATTTTGGGGGGGGGAGGAGGCAGCTTCTTCTCAAGCCTGCTCGGGAATCCAATTTGCCTGGGAAAATCTTCCAACTAGATCGGTTCCTCTTTCAGAAACCACAACACCCGCAGTGCCTCGTTTAACATAATGGTATTTCTCTAACAACCTCACAGCCATTAATGGCTATATGAAATATTTCTTAATGTCACCTACTAGTATCCTTTTGCTGCTGCAAGGACACCGCGTATATCACTGCTCCTGCTCTGCTCTAACCCCTACTGTCACCCCTCCTCCTCCTCCTCCTCCTCTCCAGTCGGCAAACTGTACCTCGCCTCCTCCTCTGCTGGCTCGCCACGACGGCACTGGTATGCAGACAGCGCTGATAATGACATTCACTGTCTGGTCTGGGAAGGCACTCCGCGGTCGAGCATTACGCACACAGACTTGGTGAGGGCGCAGCGGGGTTTACCACCGCGGCTCGCCCGTATGTCACACACACAAGTAAAGAGTCCGACACAGCGTAACCCAAGTCAAATCCCACGAAACGAAACTTAATTATTACGCTTTTTAATGTGTGGCATTACATTACACTTTAAATACGATGACAACAAACGTGTCGACAACCATGCGTAAAAATATGCGCATTTGTCTGGAAGTCGTTTGAGAAAACAACGTTAGCTATATTTGAACGTTCAATTGCATTAATTGCGCCAGCTACCTAAGCTACACCCAGCTTTACCCCGGTGTCGTTCACTGTTGAAGCAGTTTAACCAGCACAGTGTGCTGTGAAGCAGGCTAACCTAAGCGCTCAAGATCACCGACGGGCTAACTTAACCTCATTCGTCCCAGCAATGACAGCGATAATAACAATTTCCCTCGGCTCAGCCAGCACAGAGGGACAGATAAACAGCGGTGTCTGTTACGGCGAATGTGGAGAACACACAGCAATGTTGATGGCAGAATAGACTCGCATAGTGAGCGATAAAGCTGGCTAACCAAGAGGACCGAAACCGCTAACATTACAACAGGCTAACCCCAGATAGAGAGCGATACAACAGGCTAAACCAGGTTAGCTTCGCTCCCTACTCCTGCTCCGGAACACAGTTAATTCTACCTTTAATCGTCACACACCGGGGATGCGCTATCTATACATTAAACCCGCACCTTATTTAAAATGCCACTTTAAAAAAGCTTCATCTGTTTATCGCTTCACACTTGCCTGAACGCTGCGTGTAGTCCGTCCTCACTCGCCAGTGGTCTTCTCAGTACTGGAAAAGCCTGGCGGTCCGTCAACAAGATGCAGCTAGAGGTTCCACTACAGCCCGCAACGTCACTGCACACGGGCTGAGAGGCGGAGACGTCACACGGCTAACGGAAACTATGCGGGGGTGTCTCTCGTGTGTGTCTGTCCGTCTGTCTGTCTCGCACAGCCGGGAGAGATTTGTTTCCTCCAGCAGTAAAGCTGTGAGAAGAGAAGGGGAGATAGACTTCAACAGCAGGCGGTCAATGGTTGCCAAAGCTGTGGTCCGGGGGACTATTAAAAGGGCTCAGCGTTGGGTCCTCACTGCAGTGGCTCTCGCCTGCGTCATTTATTTTTATCGTATAATCGCCAATTCAACATATGACCACCCCCCCAAAAAAAAATTTCCACTCTTAAATTTAGAGATTCATCCTCATGTTCCTTGTTCCTGTTAAGGAAATAGTAATAAAGCATGTTAATGCCCAGCTAATTGTATAGTAATCCCACATATAGGCATTAAAACATTTGTTTACAAATGAATGTATCTCACATAAATAAAGCATACATTAGTAATTATTTTTTATTTCAGTGAGCAATGAAAAGATGTTTTTGTATAATTATGAATGCAATATGAATCTATCAATAACTAGTTCAAATTAAGAAGGGGTTCCCAACGACAACATAAACGTCAACAAGTAGGCATACATCATTTAAAAACGCTTTACGGAATTGATAATTAAATGCTTTGATTTAAACATCTGTTTGAAAATTCAGTTTAATAAGAGCAGTAAGCACCTTAATTAAGATTACAGATTTTAATCAGGCATTTAAAGAGGCAATTTTCTTTTCCATTTGCATTTTCATTTCCCTGCTGTTTTTCCAGAGCTTCTCCTATTATCCTATCTGTAACACTTCGGGTCTTGTGCTGGTAAAAGAGGTCGAACAATGTAAAATAGCTCTCTGATACAACAGTGTTGAATAAATGAGTTATGGTATGAGGTTGGTGGTGTGGGACTCTAACCAATGAGACAGCTTCTTGCATCCTCTTCGCATTATTTCTGGAAACTGCTATGCATTGATGGTTTTATATTCTAATTTGAAATTATTTTCATAATTCCTCTTGTTATTGGCCTTTAAAATAGAAAATAATAAACAGGCTTATTTAGTCTGTTTAATAGAGTAACTATGTAAACAACTATAGTTCTGTCTATTTTTATTGGACACTTAGTTATTAATTATCAAAATCCTTTGTTACCATTTCTGTTACACTTGTGGTCCTCAATATAAATCATGTTGTAAATCTTTTTTATTGACACAGCCTCAGTTGACATTTCTTTGTCAGGTCTGACAAGAGAGCAGCTTTATCTGCATTTGGCTTTCCATCAAGTTTGTGAAAGTGAGAGAATAAGAGAGGACAAAATCTCTGTGTAACAGGGAGGCTTCTTCTCCCATTCCCCCGCCCTTCTTTTAATGGACCCATCCTCTGCAAAAGGTCATGAGGTCATTCAGGCAGCCTATTGTCCCCTTAGTGGTGCTGGGAGTTAATAAAAAGTGAGTATCGGGAGGTCAGGGATGAGATTTTATTATATGTTCATTTAAAGGAGGCTGAATTCCCAAAGAAACCTCTTACTTTTGAATCTGAACACACACTATCATCTATAACTCTTGGTTGAAATCTTAATCTATAAATGCTATCATGCTCTGTCTACATACATCATGCTCTATCTACTAAACGCTGTGTTGTTTCTCAGCTGGAGTACACCCTGGCTGGCTGACTGACCCACAGTCTGATGTCACACATCTGTGAGAGCAGGGAGGCTTGATAAAGCTTTGATAAACAACACTGTCGGCTGTTTCGCTGCAGCCTCGCTCTCTGGCTCACTCTCTGACAGCAAGGTCAGCAGTTGTATTATGACAGCAGATGTGCGTACACCCTGTCCAGCCCCAGAGAACAAGAAGAAGGACATTGATTTTCCTGTAATAACATCACTCTGTGTACAGCAGGGACTAAATTAATCTCACATCTGCAATATTGTGACCATCACTGATTGTTCATTAGGTGTAAAGCATAAAGCTGAAGGATGAGGTAACATGGACGGCGGTGGGGGAGCTAGGGTTCACAGACAGTGTAACGTACTGGTACATTGATAAGCCTCTGCATTAGCAGTGACTCTGTCTAACTGTTATTGGACTTGCTACTAAGTGGACCCTAGGGGCAGACGCCTCACAGTTGTTTTTAATACATCCTGTCTGAGATCAATGAAAGATATTGAAATGTGTCCTGAGTTTTTCATTAGGTGTATCTGTAATTTGGGGGTAATGATGCTTGTTGAAGTGCTGGTCTAACGTTCTAAGGTCACACACCATCAAAATGATGAAATGAAAATCACATAAATTCTGATGCAATCACAGAGGTGGTAGAGGAACTATTCACATCCCTTTATTAAGTAAAAGTACTCATACCACACTGTAACACTAGTTCAGTACTAATAAAGTGCTCCTGTTGCAGTGAGAAGAAAATCTCCTGTGAGTGTATATCTAATGATATGGTATAATATTTAAATATATTTAGTCATTCTCATAGTTGGTTGATAGAATAATGTTTAACTATTTCATATAAGGCTGTAATTCATGGTCATCATCCCCTCCATGAATGAAGTGAGGACTGAAGTGATACTGTGGGAATAGGTTCCATCCATCCGTCCCGTCCATCCGTCTGGTTTCACTTCATTTCTGGAGCATAACTCAAAAACCGTTTAATATTTTTCACTAAACGTTCTTCACACAACGACCAAGCACTGAAGTGGGACATTTTGCTACTAAGGAACTTTTATAGATTGTACTTTTTTGTTTCCACGGTAACAAGCTAGGCTCATTCTTTGGTGGGATTTGTCTCAGATGAGGGTTTCAGGGTCATAAATCATAAACCTCTCAATATTTTTTCACAAAGCTTTATGTACACATCTCTCATGTACTGGAGATATGCCTTTTGATATTTTGGGAATTGTAAGCATTTTACTTTTTTTTAATTATTTATTTTTTTGAATTGAACCTTTTCTCAGATATGCAATTAACTAGAAGTGCAATTAACTGCAAGACAACTTAAATAACTTCTGTCTTTGTTCAATGAAATGCACCCATGGTGTGGGATCCTCATTATGTCATGCTTATTTTCATTTTGGATTAATCTGCTGATTATTACCTTCAAATGTCTTTTGTCCAGCAGTCCAAACCTCCAAATGATAGAGTTTATTGTCATTTCAGAAAGGAAAAACAGCAAATCATTCAATTTGAGGGGCTGAATCCCCTGTTTGGATACATTTAAGCACTTATTAAAACATTTGATAATTAGTTAATTTTAATAAATAATTATTTTGATGGGTAAACAAGCTGATTCATTGATCAATCATTTGTTTGATTAATAAGAAACAATGATACTGTTAGCATTGCATACTCAGGGTCATGAATTACTTGCTTTATCATGGCCTGTGTAAACATCATATATAAGATCATAAGAAGAATGAGAGCCAAACCAGGATACAAGTGTGCATGTAAACCCACTTAATGTGTTTGTCTGCTATTAAAGATGTCTGGTAAGTAGGGCTGCACCAATCCAGTTCATTGGAAACATTTGTATGTACAGTAGGTTATGATGACACCAGAGTCTTCTATGCTGCTGAGTCTGCAGGCCACAGTAACTAAATGAAGGTAACTGATAGCGCAAACATTGAATTTTACTGCATGATAACATTGACAAAGAGACTGTATTTGATGTGGATTGGTCTCATTGTAGCTTAACATGACCTTCCTCATGCAGTCAGCGTCCATGCTGTTTAACCTACACGAAAAGACGGTAAACTGTCAGAACGAAAACCAGCCCAGAAAAACAGAAATGTGAGACACATATACATAATAAACACTACATTAGATTCAAGATAAAATCAATCTTTTTTAACTGATATCATTGGTAATTCAGTGTCCTTCATTATGAAGTTTGTACCCACATAAATGTTTTTTTCTTATGTCCTAATTGATGTAATTGATTAGAACAGTTGTTTGTTCATTATTCTACTTTTAAGTGTCAAGTAATTTATACACAGTATGTGGGCGTTTCTGAAGACACAGTCATGACAAATAGTTTCAACTGCATGCTAATTAACAAAATGTTTCATATCTCCAGATGCTCCTCTAGATCATTACAATCGCTGAAGTAGCACACGCCAGTTTGGAGCTTTACCTTACAGGGAGGGTTATACATGCATGTATATTTAACTCCAGACTCAGACCAACTCATTATCTCAGCACTCCAGTCAAGAGTGCTCGTATACGTAGTGCGATAGCGTGCAGACAGTGGCGTGTGCAGTGTATGTTTTACTAAGAGGTTGCATTTAGCACAGAGTATGACTCTTCGGCTGCTTAATTAATCCCTTCAGGAATGGAATAAAACACCCAACAAGATAACAGCAATTATAACAGGATGTTTTTCAGGTCTTCCTTCGTTTTAAATCATTAATTATACAAGGTTAGTCTTCCCTGTGTCTTCCGCAAGGTGATGTGGAGCCACAGAGCCTGGGGAGGCGTACACCCGTTCTCCACCAGAGAGGGCACAGGAACAATGTCAAACATACTATCATGGGAATACAGAATTATGCAAAGGCAGTTATCCTCGTCCTGTGTGCAGCAATGCTGTATTCGTCTGGTGCAGTCGTACAAGGGGAGTGATTTTCCACGAAATCTGCTTCATTTGAGACAATATATAATGGTTTATTGGTGCAGTATGTGAAATATGCCTCACACAATGGGTTTCTATCCACCATTGTGGGAGTTATTGCAGCACACAAATCAATCCGTTTTATTATTTCTGACATATCATCATTTCCGTGACCCTTTTTTTTTCCACCTCTCAATGCTCAGCACTGTGTGAGGGCAAAGGGGAGGGCAATGGTGCCGATGACCTTTTAACCTCTGGGGAAGCAGAAGCCATCTAAAAGCCAAGCAGGTGTCACGTGACCCAGCAGCGACACAGGCAGCTGGAGGAGAAAAGCTTTAGCTTAAGGACTAAGGTCGTCACCAGACAACCATGCGTGACTGAGAGCTCAGGTCTGGTCTCAGCTGTGACGACAACGGACAAATATGACAGTTTTTTTTTTTTACGGACAGACATTTGTTCACATGATCTCAATACGTGATTTTTGTTTTGTTTTTTTAAAACAAAAATCCACTCATCGCTGCAGTGTGTAATTACTTCTTTTTTTTTTCAAATCATAAATGGTACAATCATGTAGCCAGAGAATCTGCAGACACTGTGAAGATATTCATGGTGCATAGAAGATGAGGACTGATCCTTTAACCATAAGCAATGGCATTACTTGAATTTGTCCAATAGTTTTCTTTGTGACTATACCTGAAAAATTGACGATTCGTATCAGCCAGTTGTAAATGTAAACATTTGAGTTTACTTGCGGCACTTCCGCATCAATATCCTGACATGTGACGTCTGGAGAATCTCGGCATTTAAACTTTCACGACATAGCGGAACACGACTTCCTCACCCAAGTTGAAATTTTCCAACTTGCACAAAGACATGAATAAAATGAATTCACGTCTAGTCACAGCTTTGAACTGACTGTAATCACATTCCATGAAAAATTCACTTTGCGTTCAGTGTGAATACACTATTAGCATCAAGTCTAACTCAAGGTAACCCTGATGACATCACAGAGACATCGTCAAGCCTAATTTCTTAGACAAAGCTCCTCCAGTGGAACAGCTGACTTTATACAGCTGTTTGACTCAATAGCACTCCTCATAATAAGTAAATTGACTGATGTGTGCTCCTTTAAACAAATGACAGACTCACACTGACACAAGCAGATATTACCACAAGGAGAGAAATAAATTTATTTTAACTGTCTGTTTTGTCGTTGTGCACTAATAATAAAGTTCAGCAGAGTCTTCTGGATGGTTAACACCCCAAAAAAACAACAACAAGTACAACAAATAGTGTTTCCATTGTGTTCACCCAGCAACATTTTAGAATTCATGTAGTGATAAAAAAAAAATTCTAAATTAAATTTGATTCACAAAAAAGAAACAAGCAAGTAATGTGTAACAGATGAATATGATCCTCCGGTCACCACGTAAGCCCAAAAATACTTTCCAAGTAGAGAGAAGCTTTGAGGAGATGAGTCTGGAGGCTCATGCTTAGTGTTGTTTGAGTCAGGGGGCAGAGAGTGGCTCTCCAGAGCCTTCATATACTTTATATAGCAGTCCTACAAAATATCTAATGCAGAAAATGAACTGTGGGTTCAATATGGTAAAAATGGAGCAGAGTAGCCACAGTTTACAGTTTTCAAGCCATACTCTAGGATCGAAACTGCACTGTTACAACTTTGGACCTGTAACCAAACTCTCATTTTAACAATCATTTAGCATTTTGATTTAGAACAGATGACAAACATGGAATGGAGAAAGTACAAAAAAAGTCATCAGACCATACGTTTCCAAAAGGCATAATAATAAAAAAATAGCAAGAGAAAACAAATCTGAATATATAAATTCTATCACTTAGGACAGCACATCTTCCTTCTGTATACTGTACCTTCTAATTCGTACCAACAATACATTTTTTCAGAAAAATGTTTTTTTTTTTTTTTTGGTCCTGTGTGAATGTTTATTTCATAGAGGATCTGCACAGCAAAATGTAACCCGTGCTCCAGCGTTCAGGCATTATGTGCTACTCTTCCACCCCAGCGAGCTGCACAGTGAGCTCTTTCATTCACAGTTTGAGAGTATTGACTCATTATTAGTGTTGGATGGATGCTGCAGTATACGATCCTTCAATCGGGGAGAGGGGACTTGAAGCAGACATTTTCTGTTTTCCAGACATTGTGAATTCATTTAACCAACAAAGCCTGAACTACTTTGGTTCTTTTACTCAGGCTGGACATTTTAGTCAGAACAACATATATAATGACTCCTATGTTGTTAAATAAAAAACTGAGAAAATATATAGATTTTTATCTTTTTCTTTTCTACAGGCTAGTATTATTCATCTTTCCTCTACAGAAGGGGTGTCACTACAAAGCCAAATTGAAAAGACCTTACGATAATTAAGTTGTTCAACTGTGGCTTGACGCTTAAAAAGGCCTTGTCTAACATTTATCCTTAATAATAGATTCATATATATATATATACAAATAAAATATGCATTGACAGCACCCCACCAGCTGGAAGGAGAGGATTTTCAGTCCACGTGTCAGGCTGTCACCCGTCCACAGCAACCTTGGAAGAACTTTGTAGCCTTTTTGGCTACCGATAGAGGCCCCGATGAGAAAACTGATCAGTGCAGATTTACATGATATAAAAATAATTAAGAAAGAAGGTATGCTTAAGGGCAAGTGGTTATAAATGGCTGAGTGTGAGACTGGTTTTGGCAAATAAGCATTCTACTGTGCATGTGCAGCCCTCAAACAGGTTGATGTCATCAGGTTGTCTCATAACCATGCAGCTTGAGGACATTGAGACGCCACGTAACACGTGCATGAGTGTGAGTGTGTGTGTGTGTGTGTGTGTGTGTGTGTGTGTGTGGGGGTGGTATGTGTGAGCACAGACATTGTGTTCCTCACACACACTCCTCCGCTGACATCAAGAGTGGGTTGATGTACTCGAACCCTTCAAACTCAGACTGGTCGATCTTCTTGACCACATCCCTACAATGAACAAAAGAGAGTTTAATCATTTTTAAGCAGCATCAATTTATTGACAATGACATGAAATGTTCATTCTAATGAGATGGAAAAGAGAGATAATAAAATAGCTACTCACTCATCATCAGGAGTGAGCTGAATGGGCTCGTTGGTGAACTGGACGTCAAAGTTGTCCAGTCCGAATTCCCCTGAGATGTTGGGTTTGAAAGGAGGGACCACCTGCTTCTGCTCCAGCTGGAAAAACAGAAGAGGAATCAGGTGGGACATTAAAAACACACGTGATCAGTCTCAGAATAAGATCATTCTCAGGTCGGACAAAACAAGCAAACTTGAAGACATCACTCTGACCCTCTGGGAAATTATGACGGTCATTTTTCAATCGTCTTTTTGCTATTTTTTTCCAACTAAATGACTAATTGAGAAAATATATGGGGGATGAAACGGATAATGGAAATAAGACAGTTGCAGTCCTCGAGAGATAGGATATTAAACTGTAATTTGGCCTAGAAGCCCAATGTAATACACAAAGATAACGACACTGAAAACTTCTATCTTGTTTCCATAAATAAACATGACAGCTGAGTGACCAACACCATCTCCTTTAAAAAAAAGAAAAAGAAAAAAAAACTCAAGCCATTGACAACACTTAGTAAAACCATGACGTACTTCCAGTCAGTGTTTCTGAATAAACATAAGAGTGTAAAGGTTAACTGAGTGCCTCCTTAGTCATTGGTACACCGTTTGTCCCAAAGTCTTCAACTGCGCCCCCTGCAGGTCATTAGGTTCACCGCAGTACAAACTGTCAGGCTAGTGTTGGGAGAGGGACACGTGTGAAGGGTGGGAGGTGTGTAAGCTGATCCCTCCAGACTACTGAGTCCCTGCTCCAGACCAAACAGGGATAAAGAGGTCATAGTGATCCCTGGCAAGCTGCCCTGTCTGTCTGTCTGTCTGTCACGTTATCTGCCAAAGCATGTCTGTCTGTCCATTTGTTAAGGTCATGTCTGTCTTTTTGCCTGAGGAAATTAAATATACCTGATCATTTACACATATACAGAGTAAAAGAAGTGCGCTCCCTTTCTTTTTAGGACTTTTCTTGTTTTGATTTGGAACTGCACCATAAATGTACCAGTAAGCTCCATTAAGTTAATTTAAAAAAAATTTAATTGCAAGATGGATGGTTCAACATGATGTGAATTTGGAAGAGCATATAACGTCAGTTTCATATCCCTCAGTTTGACATTCCCTCAATTATACTATAATATTCAAGTTTGTGACAACATACTAACCCTTGAGCACACCACTCTAATCCATAAGAAATACCATACCAGACAGAGCATTACTCAACAACAGAATCAAATTTAAGCTGTCAGTGTTGAGCCAAAGATGAAATGCAATTGGTCAATTTTAATATTTTTCATCAAATATATCTTTAGGCTTTTCTTATGTGCGATTGGCAAAAGAATTTCTGCATTTCATTACTTGTACATACATTTGAGGTTACTTGATTAATTCATTAAGCAACTGACAGAAAATTAACGGTTAAATATTTTTGATAAATGGATTAATTGCTCTTATTTTTCAAGCACAAATATCAAAAGACTTGTTGGTTCCAGCCAATAGAATGTGTGGATGTGATGTTTTTCTGTGCTTTGGGACCATAAATCTGATCTGATGGATTGAGGCTACTTGTATCACATTGTGTATTTTTTTCACATTTTATTTATCTAGTCAAAAAAAAAAATCAACAAATTAATTGACAAAGAAAATAACTATAAGTTGTGGCCCAACAGGCCCATATCCTTATTTCTAATATCCTGCTCAACAGCCATAATTACACATAAAAACAATCACTAGTCACAGCAAAAGGTTAGAAAAACCTCAAACATATATGAGAGTAACAGCAAACAAGGCTACAAACCACAACATCAGTAAAAGTAACACTAATCTCTGATATCATTGTAACTCCACTGAAGCTTTAGTGTAGTTCAATATTTCACAAGGAAATTGGAACAAAACATTTCCTTAACAGTGAAGCTGAAATTAGATTTATCAATGATTTCCTTCTAACAATGAATAGTTTCACAATCTGATGGCTCAAATGACCTCTGTCAGACAAATGAAAAGGAAATGTAGGTCCAGACATCAATTTCCTTTCCATCTTTGTCTCCTATCTGTGTCCATTTATGCTTTTATTGGTCTTCTGCTTGCTTTCCACGAGGACATGACTCTTATCTGATCACTAATAACCCTCTGCACTGACAGACTTCTAGGCCTGCAGGGCAGGATAGAGAAAGTCCATGCACTTAGACTTAACCTTCTAGCTGGTAGAAGGACCGATTTTGAATTAATTGGCAAATAGCATGGACTGATTTCCCTCATCTGAGAATATGATGAAGTTGTGATGAAGTCTTGGCATGAAAAGAAGAAGAGAGAGACAAAGAAACATGAGTAGAATAAAAGTGAAGGACTCACAAGGTCCCAGTCGACGTTTCGAAAGAATGGATGACCCATGATGTCGGCAAAGCCGGTCTGAGGATGGCAGCCTAGACGCTCCTTGGGATCCTGTGGGAGTGAGGGCAAAAGGAGGGTAAGTGACAGCAGGAGATGAAGGTGGAAGAAAAAAAAAAATATATATATATATATATGATAGACAAGAGGCATAGAGAAAGCAAGAAAGGAGAAAATCTGCAGAGTGATGTAAAAGAGGATTGATGTTGGTGAGGGTGAAATTTAAAAAATTTATTATGGATTGGTGAAAAATTGTGAAAGCCACATTGAGAAAGAAGAATGAAAGACAGTGACAGATGACAGCTGACACTAACTGGGGTCATAATGATGTCATTGCCAGGGGCCAGAAGGAGCCAACGCTGTTTAAGCTTGATCCAGGACTGTCTGACCCCTTCTTACCTTGTTGAGGAATCCCTTGAGGACGCTGGCGGCTTTGACTGACAGCGAGCGGGGGATTCGGATCTGTTTTTCCAATATTACTGCAAGAGGTGAGAGGAAAGCGGGAACGTGGGTTAGACAGGCAGAGGTTAAAATGAGAGAGGATGATACTGACACTGCAGCAGTTGTGAGTTCAATCCTTTCAGGTAAACTCGTGATGAACGCATATACAGGTTGGTTTCTTGAAATATGACTTTGACCATCAAGTCAAACCATTTTATTGCCCAACAATCCAACAGTTTCCTGGCAGTTATAGGAAGACAACAACACATTTTGAGACTCTTTACAATGAAACGACGGACAAACACACACATGCATTCACACATTTCCCTGTAACAGATGGCATGTGGCTGGTACTTGGGATATGGCTATTAGAAATGTGTCAATATAAAAGTGCTACATGCTTCTACAGCACCGTCCCCCCCCCCCCCCCCCTCTGGTTATAAACATCATCAGTGGATGTGTTTGTTTCTGTGTGTTACCTTGGAAGAGGTAGTCTTCTGTGTTCTGGTCTGGGTTGTCAGAGCTCCCTACGATGTCGAAGGGCGACCGGCCCGCCATCATCTCAAACATCAGCACGCCCAGGGCCCACCAGTCCACACTGAACCCTGAAGACACAAACATCGTGGGCATTTTACTTCCGACAAAAACATCGTCGGCGGAAGGATTATCTAAAACAGCAAGCCAAAAAAGACCGGCGAAACCAAGGCTACGAGGACTACAACTCAAAGATGCTTAATGACCTTTTGTCAGCTTTCTCATATCTATTTTCCGGCTACAGTGCCAACCTACACCCACAGTGATCCTTGTTAGCTTCATATCGCTTTTCTCCCTTTTATAGCATCTTTACTAATTTGAAGAAATTGTTTCAGATACAGATAACGCTGGGACTGCACCAGTAAAGCATCCTTAATCATGACTGAGAGCAGCAATCGATATATCACTGCGTAATCCCTGATAGATTGTATAATAGCAAAGAGAAGGATCACCTTTCTGGTGAGTGTTTATGTGTTGTAATTCTCACCATAATCCTCTCCTCTGAGTATTTCAGGGGCGATGTAATTGGGGGTACCACAGAAAGTACTTGTTGTATCCCCTGGTCTCAAGCCCTCCTGCAAAAACAAAAAGATAATCAGCTGTGAGATTCTCTCAGTTGGATGCAAACAGATACTTATGCAGGTCTGTAGGTGCTTTTATTCAAAGTGCATTTTGGTATCAGTCTATCATACACCGTAAACTGAAAACCACACCTTGCACATGCCATAGTCTGTAAGTTTGATGTGTCCCTCAGAGTCTAGCAGTACGTTGTCCAGTTTCAGATCTCTGTAGATGATTCCACGCTCATGGAGGTAGTTGAGTGCTAGACTGATCTCTGCGGAGTAGAATCTAAAAAAAAAAAAGATTCAGAACATTTCAGGTGTATTCAAGCACTACATGAATTTAATTAGACGTGAGACCCACAGTGTGACAGAGAGCTTGATTTTACCTGGCGTGTTCTTCTGGGAGTTTCCTTTGTCTCTGCATGTGGAACATGAGATCTCCACCATTCACATATTCAATAACGAAGAATAGTCTGTAAAATGAAGCAAATGTTAAAGAATTTCTTTCTTTTTTTTAATTTGAAAACATAGCTCAATGCAGTTTTACTTTAAGTGACCTTAAAACCGACAATGTCAGACTCATTATGATCAGAAATGAGTTAGAAGTTAGCTGGACATTTCATTTTTATTTTACATATTTTTAGAGAACCCATCCTCTATAATCTCATTGCATTTAACTTGGTATTGTTTAGTACTTCCTTGAGCCATAGGAGATTTTTTTTGTTTTCAAGTTCAAAAAGCTTACAGTCATGTACTTGTGTGCACCAATGTTGCCAGACAGACAGTGTTTTAACCATGGTACCATAACCGTGGCCATGTCCATGCTCTTTCCTTGACCTTAACCAAGTGATCAGTGGGTATGTATCATTTTATTATGTTTTGCTGACGAACGACCAATATTGTCCTATGGGTTTGACTTGACAGGTTTAAGGAGAAGGGTGTCAGAGACGCAGGGAGTCATCTGTAAGCAATCACTGCATGCAACGTATGCTTTATCGACATTTTGATACATTTCCAATTATTTTCAATGACATCAAAATCTGATTATTTTTCCAAACTCTTGCAGACTCTCCCGAGCCTTGAAGAAGCTGTGTGTCTCGTACAGCAGAGGTTATCTTACCTGCTTTCTGTCTGAAAACAGGAGTGGAGCCCAACCAGGAAGGGATGATTAGAGGCCTGCTCAAATACGTGCTTTTCTGTTTGGACCCAATCGATGTCCTGAAGAGAAACACACACAAAAGCACATCAGAGATCATTCTGACATAATACCCTTGAACTTATAAAAGCTGAACAAGCACACTGCTTGATTGACCATCCTCTACAGATGAGTCTCGCTCATGTGCAAGGAGGGCAACAGCAGGAGAAAAGGGCTGAGGCAGTAGAAACGGAGGCAGGTCTCTATCGGTGGCTGGATGATAATATATCTGGACACGGATGCTGCTCATGCTGGCAAGACAGGGACAGCACAACACTCTACCATTGATCGAAAGACACTTGTCAATTTGTCAATCACGCTAAGTGCATCTAATCAAGGCTAACTACTCCTATTGCCTCTGGCGGTGCTGCTACACGTGTATGTCAAGATCAATTTTTGATGACATGATGGTTTATCTGCACCTTCTTAGAAAGACTGATGGCTTGGAAGAGGTCTGTCAATTTAACTCAAAGTGTTTAAGACAAGATTCACAAGATGGATGTTCAATCGCATGAGACAAACACTGTGCTGTGAATAACAGCTCCCATTGATTGTGCTAATTGTATTAATTATAGATGGCACTGACAGAAGACTTACGACTTCACCGTTAACTAACGTCCTCTTACCTCAAAAGATGAAGGTGTTGTGTTACTGTCACACTATATACATTTAAAAAGACAGTTTGGCTTTTGAGATTGTGTTTTCTTCCTTCTTAGTAAATATCTAAATGGCAAGTTAGTTGTAATGTGTGAAGTGTAATATGTTATGCTATAATTATAAAAGTAAGAATATGCAAAACATTTAAAACTGAAACGATGAACAGAATAAATGATAAAAGTAAATCAACATGATCAAAAATTTTGATACGTGATTAATGGTTTAAGTTTTTAAAGAAATTTTTAAAAACACCAATCGTCCTGTGGTTCTAGATTCTCCAAGCATGTGAGGATTTGTTGCTTATCTCTGTTCTGTATCGATGTGAATGTAATATTGTCGGCCAGACAAAACATGACATATGAGGATGTCCCCTTGGGATATAAACTGACATTTTTTCCCCTCTATTTTCCTTTTAATAGAAACCAAAAATATGAAAATGACTGAGCTGCAGCTCCAGAAATGCCCTCATCACATTTAATTTAGCAGCAATGGTCCAAATGATAGTTTGACTGTTGGTATGATTTTATCTTTTATCTGATCTTGAGACAATTAATGCTAATTTCACTTTTTAACATACCTTCCAAACTGCATGTATGGATACAACAAATGTAAAAAGTCTCATTCAGAGTAGAGTAAAAAAAAAATTTTTTTTAATGTATTTAATACATTACAACCAGGGATGGTGTTCGATCTGGTTCAGAATCCTCTTATTGAATCTTTCAGGGTAGTTTGTTTGGAGGGAATTTTAGACATATTAGTTTAAAATTGTGCTGTTTTTAATTTTCCTCCCAATCATACCTTAAACCATGAAGATTCTACTGCAATGAAAGGCTGTAGGGCTTTCACTTTATATTTTGTCACTTCTTATATTCTTTTACTGTAAGGGAACCCAGTGTTTGCTCCTCACCAGGGGCCTATGCTACAGGTGTACACATACTGGGAGTTAAAGTAAAAACAAGAAAATGGAAATAATATTAATTCTACTTTATCATTCAGCAAATGCAGTCTATAGAAACTGCAGATTTTCTTTCTGTATGCACAATGCATTTGAATAGTGGTTGCACAGCTGCAGGTCACAGAATAGAAACACTTATCTTTCAAAAGTTATCAAATAAGCCACAAGTTCTCACATGGTGGAGGGAAAATAAATAAATATACACACACACACACACACATATATATATATATGTGTGTATATGAATGGGACTTGTGAGTAACCGCCTGCAAATATTGCATGTCGCAGGTGTTTTGTTGACTTTGCCAAAGTGGTGAAGTCATAATACACTCATGATTTAGGGTAGGTTGGGGCTGTCATGTTCTGTCAGTCTTGTTAGCACGTTTGTATACATCACCAGTTTTTGTTTCTTTGTAGATGCCTGTAGTGTCAGAAAGAGGCAAAAGATATGAGCGAAGAGAGATTGTGACTGAGAGATTGGTGATTCACTGGTCGCACCGCTTAATGAATTTAGGTATATTTACCCAAAACGAAACCAGATATCGGAACCCATCCCAAAGTATAACTCCACAAAAACTAACTCTATATATGACTCAAATATAAATGAAATACATGACTCAAAATGCAGTAAACTTTGTGTCAGAGCCCACACAAAGGCTGACTGACAATTAATACCATCATTTTGACTTTGATGGTATGTCATATATCAGAGTTGTTTACCTCATCGTCGTTGACCAGCTCCTTCTTTACCACCTTCATGGCATAGATGCGCTCCGTCTTCTTCAGCTGCACCAGCAGCACCTTGGCGTAGCTGCCACGACCGATCACCCTCAGCAGATCGAAGTCTCCCAAGCCTAGGCTGGAAGGCGATTTCCCCGCGTCTCTGCTGCTCCCCGCCTGGGGACAGTTAACACAGAGTGAGAGGACAAGCATGAGAGACCATCATGTGAAGGACATAATGGGATAAACATGAAGTCAACTCTGGAACAATTCATCATGCAAAACGTCAGTCCATTAACCTTTTTCCAACATTTTCAATAAATTATTGATAAAAGGTGTCGATTTGGTTTGTGCAAGGTCGTGATTGCCTTTGGTGATTTGTAAATGAAGTTTAAACCAGCACCACTTCTTTACAGTAAATCACAGAAATGACTTTCATGTCTGTATTGAATATAATCATGTTGCCTCCATGAGATGACATGCTTGACATATACATCCTACTTCTCTATAAACCTGACTACCACCTCTACAATTTCATCACCCATCCCTCCCATTCCCTGAGCCATTTTCTCCTCTCTTCTAATCTGTTCCATGGTGAACCGTTTCCACTACCTATCCATCTAACCTCCCTTCATGTGACAACCCCAATCCCCAGAGTCAGACATGGAACCATAGATAAGATCATTTGGCTTGCCCTCCTTTATCTCTGTCTATCTGTGTCCAACAATACCCCTCCAACCCCAAACTACATCCCTAGCCATTAATCAGCCTCTGGTGTTAAAAGGCTACTTTATTAGTTCTACCAAAAGAAATCAATACCCATAGTAAGTGCACACTCTCTATATCACACATGCACTGCAGGTAGAAGAAGGATCACCTGAATGTGCACAATGGCAAAAAAGGCAACAAAAATCCTACTTCCAGTTATAAGTGAAGGTAATCTCCCTCCATCAAACACCACAGATTTCTCTCTCTAAATATGAATATATACACACACATCGATCTGTACAACATGACTGATCGACAGACTATGAGTTCCACATCAACGCTGTGATCAAAAAGCATCTTCGCTCACCTCTTTTTCCTCTCCATCATAAGGCAAGCTTTCTCTGGAGTCCTTATTCTGTGGGCCTAAGTGAGAGGAGAATGTGACAGACAGACAGGAGGAGAGGGGGAGGCAGGAGAGAAAAAAAATGAAAAGGAGGAGGAAAAAGTAGGTGAGAGACAGTCACACGCTTTGTTCACAGTCCTGCAGTGCCAGAGCAATTTCACTCTGACTGGCTAGAAAAGAAAATACCCCTTTTTATGTATAATAACTTCATTGATTTTGTACGTACACAAAGAGGAGAAACACATCTTGTCATATCATCCATGTTCACTTAAGTTCAACGTAGATGCATTTCAAACAATAATATGTGCATCCCAGTGTTTGCACCTCTTCCCAGGCATCCTATCTGTATTTATAGAAGAAAGAGTTTCAACTGGCTCAACAAAGATCCTAAGCTCTCTCATACCAGTCTGCTTCACAACCACCTGACTGGACTTAAGTCTGGGGCTGGATTCCCAGCTGGACTGAACTAGGAATGCTCTGTTTTAAATACATTTTATCAGATTATGATATGTTTTTAAAGATTTACATCTTCAAAACACAAAAAGCGGCTTGGGGGGGGGTTAGAGCCACAGACGCTAGGAAAGTCAGAGTATTGTAAGGCAAACTAGCACCGAGCTCGTTTTATTCTTTTATTGGAATTTACAAAACTATAATATATGAGCTGTCTTCTTTTAAACATACAGTATGTGATGTCTGCTGCTAGAGAGCTCAATAAAAACAACAAAGACAGTGTTTGATGACATCATGGAGTAGCATGAGATCATGGTTCCTGCACATTTTCCCTTTAAAAATTCAGTTTTACAGAATAAAAATTTCCAGCTTTCTTGTTAGAATTTCCAGACCATATTTGACGTCTGAGTACAAATAGCTAGACGATATTCAACTGTCAAATATCTCTCCCCAAAGACGAAGTACACTAAGGTGCTTATTTTCCCTTTTAAGATTTTAATTTATTTTTTTTAAATACCTAGCTAGCTAGGTTGCCAACTTTCTTATCATCTGGAGTTTTACAAAAATGGGATATGAGGCCACTGACAGGCAGCCAAATGAAACACATCATTAACTTGAATAAAATGACAGATTTATCTGGGATTCAACATTATTGTAAACATCTGGAAATACCCAGGTCAAGTTGTTTTCATAGATTTTAATGTAGAAATGTTAAATATAATGCCTCTTAAGAACAATGGTTAAAAGCTGCAGGCAATGGGTCAATTAAAGTTCTCATATTTAAAAAAAATGCCACAGAAATTTTAATATCAGAAAGTGGGGGGGAAAAAGAAGAAAAGTTTGCACTAATGTTTCATGAACGGATAACCGAATAGAGGCTTGTAATTCGATGAATAGTGTTAAGTGCTGTTTCTTAATTTGTGTGCATCTTAACCGATACTATTTAATGTTGTGTAAGGAAAGAGCTTTCAATGTTTCTGCATCCCAATACCATTTGTAAACACGTTTAAAGATATGTGTGTACATGAATGTGTGTGTTACCTGGCTGTTCAGTTGGGTCTAATGGACTCGACGGTGTGCCAGGCATTATTGAATCCTAGATGACAACATTCACCAATTAAATAGAGAACAGAGCTTTACAAGTGTTCTTGTAAGACTGTATATACACAGTATATAACAAGTATTTTTTATGAGTCATGGATGGTAATGATGTACTAATGAGTGCGACATTTGTCACAGCCCTCACCTGGAGCATTGGTCTGCCACACTCCACTGTGACCAGTTTATGACACTTCTTGTGCACCAGCAGTTTACAGGTGATGCATTTGTAGCCTTGTCTACCCAGACCCCAGATTCGGTCTGCACAGATGGCACAGTGGGCTCGCTGCTCAGGAGGGTAGGAGAGAGACCATCGTCACAAACAAGATCAGATTACATTCAAAGAGATGACACAGAGGCTGTGAATGCTTCTGAAAACATGCATCCTTACTGGTCTACAATCAAACACTACTCTGTGTCACCACCATCCCTCTCACTCCATCACTCAATACAAAGACAAATCACCAAACAGCAGTGGATAGCTCATTCGCTTTTAAATACACATCCAGTGATTACACATCAAAATGTACATTGTGTTCAGGTTTTACTTGTGACATTCACCCCATTACAATAAATTACCAATGGAAATGTAAAACAGGTGAAATACACAATACAGTAGTGAAACATCTAAAGCAAAGAAAGCACATAAATGGAAAGCATGACAAAATCCTGTTAAACAAAATTCACTGTTATATCTCACCCTATTAAACCGTTTAGCCTGAAAGGCATGACCACTAGCATAGTAAAGCTTCCTCCAGCGCCGGGCTCCACGCCGATATATAGACTCTGTGGAAAGAGGGAAAGGAGGGCTCCTGCTTTACCTCTGTGTATGCATTTGTGAGTCGTAGACAACTAGACCATTTTGATTCTATTGAATCATTGCTATAAGCCAATAAAACATTTTCTTAAGATATTTCATGGTATATACATTAAGCTTGCATGAGCTCGCTCAAATAAGGCTCGATAAGATTTTGAATTTGTAAAATAATGTTCAGTAATGATTGAAATGGCTGTAGATGTATAGCATGTCTCACTTTCTCAGCCTGTCAAAAAAGTGACTGTTGACACTGAAATTACACATGCACACAGTTAAGATGACATTATACCTTTTGGCATGCATTCCATGCTACTTCAGAGACACACAGTGCAGGGGCTTTGAATGCTGAGTTTCACATACAGTTTTGGGCTTTGAATCGGTAGTCAGATTTTTTTAAAAGTATCGGACTACTGTCTACTTGTTAATTTGTGTACACATGACATTTTCTAACATAGCTTTTCTACAGATGTATAAAGGGAGATTTACTCCTGAACATTGCTTCACAAAATCAAGTCTTATTGACCCACATGAGTCAGCGACTCATTGCCTTTTTGGAATTCTCCTGGGGAAAAGGAATGTAAACTAATTAAAAATAGGTTTCTCTGAAGTCCCTGCTGACAAATCAGGCAAAACTTCAGAAGGAAAAGGTTTAACTCACTGTCTTCTCCCGGACAGGGCATGCCAGGTTTCTCTGGTATACATGGGAACACTGGGAAGCAAAACAAACAAACAACAAAAACAGCGACATTTAGAAAAGAAAAATCCATTTCATCTAAGGGATTTTTACTTCCTCTCGTCGTTATGGGAGTTAAGATGTCGTGTATCGAGCCTGTCGCCTAAAGCAATTCAGGATGAAATTCACTTGTGTGTTGCGGTGGAGCAAGTGCGTTTCAGTATGTGCAATTTACAGCAAAGTGGGAAAAGACACAATCTTAAAGAAGCCGACACAGATTATTTGTGTGTGCGAGAGAGAGAGACAGATCGAGCTAGACTGGGGGGCAGTGTGAGTCAGAAGCGAGGCATGGGCTCCAGCCGACAAGCTCGTTAATGAGCAGACCTGATGACCCCCCTGCGGCGCCGTCACATCCTCTCCTCCACGCACCCACCCCCGACTCCCAACCCCCTGCTTTGCTCATCCTTTGCCGTCATGCTTGCATCTACTGTACTCTTGACCCCTCACCTCTGATTTGATTAAAACTTTGCATTAACAACACAGCCCCCCTGTCCACGCTGGCCCCAGGTTACATGCTTATACACACAGCGCCTGTCAATCAAAGGTTCCACATACCGCCACAGATACAACCCTCTCAGCCGCCACTCCCCATCCCCACGTCTGAGTTTAGCCCTGATCTCTACATTCATGAAGTTGTACAACTATTTGCCAAGAATGCAGAGCTTAGCTGAGAATGGGAACCAGCTCAAGGGCCCGCAGACAGACGTCACTAGCGGAAGAGACGTTACTTTCACGTGCCAGTGCTGCATGAGTCGTATGTTGTGATGCTTCTCATGTGTAAAAAAAAAAAAAAAAAGAAAGAAAAAAGAGAAGCATGAATATGTCTGTGTTCATATTTTAACAGAAATAAAGAGGCTCAGAGAGAATTCAAAAGAGAAAATACCTTAAAAGCAAGCGGCATAAGCTGTGCATGTTTTTGGACTGGTGGTGGAAAAATCTTAATACATAAATTTAATTTTTTTTTATCAAATTAAAACCATTTGCAGACATGCAAACAGTTCCAGACTCCAAGTAAACTAAGCTGTTGATTAAGAATCTAAGTTTGTTTTTTTTCTTTAATTATTTTTGACTGTCTTGATTTCCTGCACATTTTTTTTAGATATACTTTTTTTTATTGTCCCTGTGGGGAAATTCTTTCTCTGCATTTGACCAATCCCCAAGGAGCAGTGGGCAGCCCATGCAGGTCCCGGGAAGCATATTGGGGTTCAGTATCTCGCTCAAGGATGCTTCATGTAGAAGCATGAACCACTGTTGTCTTTACAATAAAAAGACAATATAGATCAGCAGAATAATTGGCAGTTAGCGGCAAAGCCAGGTAACCCTAACAATGTAAACAATGAGCTATTAGAGAGCCAGGTATCACAACATTGTATCAGTAACAGGACATGCACACATCTACGACTGTTGTGTAAGCAACCTCCGGCACAGACACTCTCTCTGTGTCTCTCTCTGTTTCACACACAGTCCCCCAAAACATCTTATTAATTTATGCAACTCCCTAACCAAAAATGACCCATCATGGGGAAAAGATGACATGGCAGCGCTGCGACAGCACAGAATTAATGAGACTGTTAAACTAGTGTTTTCATTAAAATGGTTTTATTATTACTGGTTTTATAAAACCAGTAATAACCAAATGTTCATGGCATGATAACCATCTAATTTTATACCATGGTATACCGTGAAACCAGTAACCGCTGCAACCCTAGTCTGGAGGCTGCCATCATTCCCAAATGGATTTGTTTCGTAATGTTTGTAAGTTAAAAAAAATAAAGAAGACATTTATATTTTAATGATCCAAATAAAAGTGAATTAGACATTTTATCTGTAGTATATCATAAAATATTTAACTAATGCGCATTAAAGCATAAAATCTAAACAAATACACGAAAGATGTTTTGAATTACACAAAAACATTTGGCATGATTATTTATAATGTAAGTACTGGAGGCTGATTACTTGTTTTTGTTGTTACTCCTTATCAGCTGTGATCCTGGGCCTTAAGTTTGCTGTGCTGTATCGCTATGACCATAATGGAAATTAGAGTAATGCTGTTAACTTGACTAGACATGGGAAGTGAACCATTTATAGAGGAGAAAGTCAAAAGAAAGCAGGCTTCTCATCTGCGAAGCAACATCTTACTGGGTACAGGATGGGAGATCATCTTGTGATTTAAATCTTGAAACTGTGTATGTTATGTTATGTTATGTTATAAATGCTGCCTGTGTGAGGATCACCGTGGATAATGAGCTCCGAGTCTTTGTTGATTTCGTAGAGACGCAGAGCTTCTTCCAACTCCAGCTGAGAAGACACGGTGCAGGGGTCACCTAACAGCGGAGGAGAAACCAGATGTCATTTACCACATTGAGCTCCACAAAAGACACCAGGTTAGTGGAGGAACTCAGGTGAAGCACAGCATTCAAAATGTTTTTTGTTTTTTTTACATCCTCTTTGCCGTAAAAGCTAAATTCACTTTGAATCAGTTTAATTTTCTCATCTATGATATATTCCTCTTAATGTTAGAACATTTGGACAGACAGCACAGTATGAGGACGGGTTTGTTTTTTTTCTTACATTATGTGTACGAAAAATTTGTAAAGAACCCATTTAAGCCATGGAAACAGATCGAGTTATTTCAATTTCAAAAAGGCAAAAACTCCAGCAACACTTGCAGTATTAGGAACATCTTTATTGCCATTTCAATTTCAGTCAGACTTTGCTTATGACTTTAGTTATGTCGATAAAAGCAGAACTACAGCTATTACTTGATGCTTTTCTTAGTCATAAATGAAAGTATTCTAAATATGCATTAATCCAAAAAAACACTAACCGATTCATCAAGAAAATATTAAGTAGATTAATCAAAAATGAATTACATTGAAGCTGCACTGCTGGATGTAAAAAAATACACTTTCCTTTCACATCCTGTCTCAAGTTCTTTGGTTCCATATTGCTTTTTTCATTTTATCATATTTTTTATCACAGTTTAGTGAGAATAGCTAATAATTCAAGCCCTTCTGCGTACCTGTATTTGTGCACAGTTTCGAAAATTATATTTTCTCCAGCATATTTTCTCATTTTTCTGCATAAAAAAACAAACAAAAAAACCCCCCCTCTGATGAGTGGGACCAGGTTTCTCCTTTACACGACATTTACATCAGGTAATTGCAGAAAATCGACAATAGCAGTAGAAAAGTAGAACCAATTAAGAGGTACATATACAATATTTCCATTTTCCAGACCAAAGGGTGTTGAGAGTAAAAGGCGAGTTATACAGGAGGGAAGCATGACGTTTTTTTAAAAAAAAGCATTGCAGCCGTGATATGAATTGCAGAGCACAAACTCCTAAGTAAACAGTGAAAATATGTGTGGAAGTGAGTGAGAACATACAAGACTGTACCAGTCGATGTTGCCATTTCACATAGTTTTAATTGTATATGCCTATTTGTACAGTAATTAATCTATGTCAATAATTAAAATACCACTCAGAAGCAGATCCAATTATTTCCTTATCATTAACAGATAGAGTCAGGTGTTCACGTGACAAGGCAGTGTGAGCCAACTCTGAGGTCATCCACTCTCTCAGGCCTTGTCCCCACATACAGTTTTGGCCTGTTGTTCACACACAAACAGCATTATAGATGACTTAAAATGTTTTTAAGACACTTTCCAAAGAGCAGAGTTTCATAAATCTTAAATTTCTGTGTATCTTGAAGGACATGTAAAATGGAGTGATTGGGAAACAATGATGTCATCACCTAAATTTGTGAATGCCCAGTGCAGGGTTTCTCACAGATTCGCAGTGTGGTGAGATCGGACGACAACTAACAAATTCTCCACCTTATCTTAGTTCTTACTCACACAACTACTGACTCACAACTACTGCTTTCATACACACTTACACCTCTTACTACACACTGCACAACCACCGGTTGTCTTCTCTGTAGGATCATTTATAAAGTTGGGTTTAAAAAGACAACTTGCATCTTGGATTTATTCTCCCACAATCTTGTTTTCACAACAGCAGGTGAGCTGCATGTGGAGGAGCGTTGTTGTTCAAGACATAGCCAAAAGAAACAGTTGAAACTAACATGGTATTGAATGATATATATATATATATATACACACAAGCTTAAAGCTAAGGCTCAAGAAGACCCACATTTAACAGGAAAGGTCACACCAAAACCAGTGCATCTATAAGAGCGATGTTATACCAGAGTCTCTATGTTTCTCTGCAGAGCATGTGTGATTGTCAGTAGAGGTGTAAAACGAGGGGAGCCTGTCAGCTAGTTAATTAATGGTGGATGGCATCTTTCTCTTGGACTGATAAAAAAAAAGTTAAAATTGGTAGCCAAATATACCTGGCAGTCATTAAGATACCTGTGCTCCTACCCAACTTAAGTCTAAGTGTGGGAAACGTATCTGTTAGAGCACACAGCTCCAAAAATAGAAGCTTGGCTGATATGTTACTGTAGCAGTGGTCACCACAGATAAATTAATGTGTGGGAAATTGTGCAGTTTAATTTTGTGTAGTGAGAATGTGCCTGAAACAAAAACAATGGTGCACGACTGGTTTGTTTTTGTTTTGGTAGCAGCAATGACATTGTCAGACTTGCGGGGGAGAATTACAAGTTTACAACTGGTTTTGGTCATATTTTGATGAATTCAATAAGATTAGAATGTTCTTTTTTGTCCTTTGGTGTGTCACAGATGAAGACAAATCACAGTCTGAAAGATGCAGACAAATCTATTTTGAAACATCCACTGAACTGACAGGAGAATTTGAAAGTGATGACAGACAAGCGGCACAAATGTGGACTTAAATACTTCATGCTTTAATGGCATGTCATGTTTCACTCTTATGTGTTATAATCAGAGTAATCAAATATTCAATAGATTTCATCTCTGTGTGATTACCTGATCTAAAATTTAATGCATAACACGACTACTCAATCTGTGAAAGTGAGAACCAACATCCTTAGTCTGTACTGCAATATCCTGCTGCAGGAAGTAATCGGGCTGTAACTAACAACCATTTTTTATTTGCGATAAATCTGCTGATTTTCTTTCTGAATGGTTTGCTTCGTCTATAAAATGTCAGAAAATTGCTAGATAATACAAGTCCCAACTTACTTCAAGTTCAAGTTCAATTTGGACAACAGTTAAAAGATGGTGTGTTTTCAGCTTGCTTCTTTTATTTGATTAACAGCCCAAACACCAGAGACACTCAGTTTGCCATCACATAAGACAAAGAAATTCAACCAATGCTCACAAGTGAGAAGCTGAAACTTGGAAATGATCTGAAAAAAAATCATAAAAAACAATCCTTTCCTATCTCGATAGCCGTCAATAAATATAATGTCAACTGACTAATCAATTTTCTTTTAGAGTTTTAGCTCGTAATTAGTGAGCACTTCTTAGGCTGTATGCATGCTACTACCAATCGAGGCACATACAGAAGTGTATAAATACTTAAATACAGGTACACTTTCTAATTGTCAACATAACGATATGAGTTCACAATGCGTATATGTCTATTTTCCATGAATGGGGCAGTGGGAGAACACTACATCTGTAGTAATTCATTATCCATCAAGTGACTTTTCTTTCTCTGACAGGCTAATAACTCCAATGATTGTAAGTGGGTGGCTACCAGCACCAGCTGATCCAAGTCTAATTAGTTTGGGCAGGCTGACCTTATCCTGAGCAGAGCGATATGATGGCTCCATCTTTCCTATGACATCATTACTGCTGCCTGCTGCTACCCTTTATAGACTGACAAGAAAAGTCTTACAGTAAAGTGACAAAGAGGAGTACAATTATGTGAGCATGTGTACATAGTAACAAATGGCACTGCCATACTGGAAAATTTAGACAGTACATATAAATTTGTTAAATCTATAGTACAAATCAAAGGCTTGCACACAGTTTTCCATTTAAAAGAAGGGGAAAGTGTGTCCAAACTTTTGAAAGATACTGTACTTTTTGAGGGCGGATGGAAATAAGCAGTAAAGGATGGAGTGGAAAGGGAGATGTACCTTCTTCATCAATCCACTTCATTGTGAAGAGTTGGTCGTTGTCCATGGAGCACATGTCCTTCACCTCCCCGTAGAGACCTTCGTATGAGATGGACGGCTCAAAATGAGTGATCATGATGTCTCTGCAGAGAAGACATAACATTTAAGCTTATGTTTATATATGTTTGCTTTTTAGGTTTGGTATGGTGTAGACATTTTCAAAACCATTTGATATTCAGCCAAGCATCGGATTAGACTGGAATACTGAAATGGAGTCAGTGTTTACTGGTACAAACAGCATACAGCAGTAACTTTAACAGGGCAAACAGGAGCGGATCCAAACGAGGCTTCGTACTAAAGTATTGTCGCATCGATCATAACTTTGGACAGCATAATCTGCACCAACTCCTTAATTATGAGAGCGTAAGTGAAATAGTGGCATTGTGTGCTCAACTCTTGCAGGCTTGCAACTCAACATCACAACAAAACACAGTGAAGCAGGACCCTGTGGCACTGAGCTTCTAAGATATGCATAATAGCTACATGCTGCTAGCTCTCCCCACCTACAAACAAGGCAAATGCAATTCAATCAGTTTGCATAAAATTAAACTGGTTGTACACAGGACGTCAAAATGATTTAGAATAAATTAAAATTATGAATATATTTAAAAAGAAAAATGAACAAATCCTCACATCTGTAAATAAGCAATTTTATGGCCGGCTGAGTACCATTTTGGTCTGTGAATTTTTTCAGTTTTCTAGAATTGGCAGATAGACCAAAACGCTCATTTTGGACCCTGTTGCCTGAGAGCGGTCTCATTTTTTAAAACTACTTTCTGAGTTTTCCACAAGACATTCCAGCAAAGGTTTCACTAACTACTAATTGATTAATCCACTGATCGTTTCAGCACTACACATTCAAGTTTATACACTCCCTTTCTCTGGTGCACTCAATGGGAAACTCTCGAGAACCCCAGACCTTTCATGTGGCGTGAGAGAGGTGATAAGTGAGCGTCCTCTTTTCCAAACACTGCTGTGTGAACCACAGTCTAGCAGTCTGTCACATTTGTGTGCCTATTCATCTATATAGCGTGACTGTGGGTGTTAGAAAAAGAACAAAAACAAAAGTGAAAAAGACTTTAAAAAAAACGAGAGAGACAACCACTAACAGCAGAATGACTCACAGGCGACGACTGTTGTAGCTGCATTGTGACTGTTTTGGTTAAGGCTTACTGTCCACCAATGTACTCTATCAATTCCTTGAAACCAGTCAAAAAAAACAACAACTGCTGGTAAGATTGATGTCACCAGCTCCAAGCCCTCTGGACAGCTTCAGAGATGTTTACAACCCAAAGATGGGGGATGGAGATGGTACATACGTTAGCTTTTACAGGTCTGCAGGCGACAGGGGTCTGAGTTCAGTCGTCCACATGTGTGGAGTCAGGAACCCGTGGGGAGATAAAACGGGTTGAGGCAAGGAGATAAGTATGGTGGAGAGGTGGAGTAAAAAGGAAAGTAAAGAGGGAATAATTTGTAAAAGCCATCCCACCAGCCGGGGAGTGACCTACAAGGACAAGGATCTCTTACTCCTTTTACTGTCATCGTCAAAAATGGATCCCGTTTTTCATCAACTTGAGAACTTTATAGGAGAATGATAAAATCCAAACACACACTTTCAAGGACATCAACTGTATAAGACTAGGGACAGCTATAAAAAAATAAAAATCATATTGTGATAATGGAAACATTCTGATTTATTGACATAATGACATCCTACTTTTACATACAGCCACAATAAGCATGGCTGAAAGTGAAAGTAGTATTGCTACCTTGAATCCACAGACGAGTTGGTTCCAAAAAGGGGAGCGACTTTAGTGGTGTGGGGATGGTTTGATTACAAAAGATAATACGAACAACAAACTATGATAACATGTCACAAAGTTCTAAAACAAAAATAATTTTCAGTATATTTTGCATATTTTCAAGAATACAGTCATCACGGAAATATCTTGAAATATTGTGATAATGTGTTATGGCCATATTGCCCATCCACACCATGGGGTCACTCCTTGTCAAGAGCAAATACACACAAATAGCACTAGACTGTGACTTAAGAGTTGACATTTCAGTTTCACATTAATGCTGAGTATCTACAGAGTGTGGCTCGAGATACTGTAAAGCTTCTGCACAGGTATTAAAACGGTCTTGTCTGAAAATCACGCATCAAAAGGAATAAATCCCTCCAAGCAAGAATAAACTGACGCTAGGCTCCTACTGATATATACTCCTGCTGCCTCCCTCTCTTTTCTCACCCTCTTCCTCCATCCTGCTGGTGTTAATTATTAGTAGGGGGAGAAAAAGACTGGCAACTACCCACCCACAGTCTGATATCTCCTCTAGGACCAGCATGGCAGCTTTACTTCCTCCTAAAGCCCTGACAACATCAGAAGATGGACAGGGCATGAATACACACATAAAAGGTTCCCACACTGTGACTGTGGATGTCACAGGTAGTGTATTAATGCCAGACGAGGCCCAACTGTGTCATGTGTAACTGGACCTGAGCTGTGGGTGTTCATTAAACACTGTGTGTCTACATTATAGTTAAAGTTTTGCCACCTCTCAGGTGCCTCAAACAACATCCTCTGTGACACAGATACAAGTTCAGCTAAAGGCGATAACAGGTAAAGGGAAGTAGTAGATACTACAAGGCTATAAAAATATGTTACTTGTGATTTTAATTGCTTTCATTTTGACAAGCAATTGTTTTAGTCATTTTTCATCCCACCAAACATTCACTGTTTCCAGCTGATCAAATGTAAGGATTTGCTGTTATTCTTTGTTTTATGACATTTAACTTAACTAAATATGTTTGGGTAGGCATTATGTGTTGTTAGGTTACAGACAAGGCGATTAATCAATCAACTGACAATAAAATTAAGTGTTAGTTGCGGTACTAATTTGCTGGCTGTGTTGTTTTGTGTTTTATATAATGTTACTATATTATTACATCATTACAATTATTTACAATCTTAATTTTAGTTCATTTCTTATAGTAAAAATGCAAATGATTCTTTGGTTCCAGTAGTTTACTTAGATTTTTAAACTTAATATCTTTAGGTTTGGAATTGTTCCCGAGCAAAAACAAGCAATTTGAATACTGTATCTCATCTAGGATGTTATAATACTGTTGGACATTTTATCACTATTTACTGACATGTAACAGCCCAAACAGATTAATGATTTGTTGTAGAATGCTTTGTTTGATTTTGAAAATACAATATTAATTACACAGCAAAAGCCAAATCGATTCATTTAAATGCAGGATCTAAAATTACATTCAAAAAGAAAGGACAAGTGTAAGACAAAGGAGACTGAGCCATGCGCTTCCTCAGTGTGACTAAGGCAGGATGATTTTTGAAGTGAGCAACTGGGAGCACATCACTGGCAAGTAACTGGGAAGAAGTGACATCCCCCACAGACCTGGCATTCCTCTGCTCTGTATCGTCCTACAGTACACTAAATTAAAGGAGGAGGAGGAGGAAGAAGTCTGCCAGCCTGTGCCTCTGGCGTCTGAACTACCGTGAGTAGGACTGCACAGCCCCATCTGCCCAGTATGAAGCCATTCGTCACTGGTGAGTACTCAAGCAGGAAGAAGGATCTGGGTGCTGCTTTGGGCTTCCATAAGCACCTAGGACCATCCATCTCTCTGCCACCGCTGCCACGCATGGCTGTGCCCCCTGCAACATTTTCACACAACCCATGTGCATGTGCTTGGATATCTGGAACCGCATGCTAGCGCATACACCCAAACACACCAATGTTTTAAGCAGCACACTGACACAAAGATAGAAATACACATGGTGAAGGTGAAGTTTAAAAAACTGCCACCTAGACACCCAATTCACACAAAAAAAAACCTGAACCCTGCCACTGCACCCCCATTAAGGTCAAGGTGAATAAAACACACATTGCAGGATGCTGTGGTCTCCAGGAAAGGTTCAGGTTCAGTGCTTGAAGGGCTTTCAAAGCATAAGTAAATGGCAAGATGGTGAATGCTTCCCATATTTTAAACAAAGCCAAGCCTTGAAGCACTGATGCACATGACAAAGTCTTTGAAAAAGAAGAGCAACTCCTTTCAAGAGAGTAAAATAACTCAAGTGCTCCAACGAGCTGGTACAATCCCAGTTTCCTGACAAACGATGTGTCTTGCACAGGAATCTTGAGGTTGATCTGGCACTGAGGAAGCCCTGAATTAGTTGGTGTTGGCAACAGTGCAAAACAATGATTTTTCTGGCCTGACATGATGGGACACTGGCAAGGACATGGACATTTTTTTTTCCACGAAGACTAACAACAGTATATAAAGCTTTTGCAAGCTATAACTGACAGAATCATCTGACAGAAAAGTTCTAAATCTGATTGCCAAACTAGGGCTATGATAACATGAGAGATAAACACTGAAAGATGAGAGATTGGAGATTGCAAACACAAACAGATTCCACCAACTACAAATATATTCAGTTAAAAACCTGACCAACTCATCAATAACCACAGAAGATGTGTTCTTTGTGAAACTCCTGCTTAGTCTCGTTTTAATGAGGAACGAATCATTCTGACAAAATAAAATCATCAATACTACTTAATACTTAATTGAGATTAAATATCAGCTATTGCAGTTATTAACATCTTTAAAAATGTGCTCTACACATAATGTATTTAGTAGGGAGGTCCAGAGTAAACCTGCAGGATCAGGACCAAGGCTGATGATGTAGACAATTTTCTGATTAACTGTATTGTCTAGGTATTGTGGCTGTGACTCAAGTAGAGCAGTTATCCAATTATCGGAAGGTCGGCAGTTCAATCAACCTGCAGTCTAAATGTCGAAGTGTCCATGAGCAAGATGCTGAACTCCAAATTGTTCCCGAGGGCTGTTCCATTCATGTGTGAATTTTCATGTCATAGTTATTGCTCCTGATGCGCAACAGCGGCAAAACGAATTCCCTTCTCTGTGACCCCTTTGGTTTGTTCAAACAGGACTGACCCAAGGTGTCACAACGCCACCTTGGTATGTGCGCTCACAGCACATGCCAGCGTTCCACAACATTAAGAGGTGTGACGTACAATGCAACAGCGAGCATAAAAGCTGACATATTTCACTGTCTGTCGGTCATTTTCTGTGTTTGTTCTTAAAATAACAGACTACCTGTTGCTATCATATATTTAAATTCCCAGAGTAGGTTGTACACCTGAACACATTACTACAACATCCCACCAATTCCGCTATGCCGATGCACTCCATTCATACAGACGCCTATTTCGGTGCTGTTACTACCTCCGCAGGCGTCACAGAGGTGGAACAAACTGACACCCCATTACGCCTTCATTGCGTTCAAATAGACCGTCGGGACGGAATAAAGGCGCAACAGGCCTGGAATGAAAACGCTGTCTGAATGGGGCTTACCTCTACCACCAGTGTGTGAATGTGAGTGAATGGGTGAATGCTGGCTCATGTTGTAAAGCCCTTTAAGTGATTGATCAGGTTAGAGAAGTGCTATATAAATGCAACCCATATATAACCTCATCCATTTTGGACACTTTTGTTTGTCAGCTGTCGAAAAAACTTCACTGGGTCCAATTAAAACATTTGTAATTCATACATAACAAGGCAAAAAAGATGGCTTTAAGGAAAGCTCTTAAATTAAAACAGAATTTTAAAATGTGTAACTGTAACTGGAATGTAATGCAATGCAATGTTTCTATAAACAGTGTAAACTTTGAACACAGAGGTCACAACCTTGTTACACTATGGACAAAAAGGTAAGTAATTGAGCAGCTGATTACAACTATATCAATTTTTAGTTTTCTGACATCCTTTAATCAAAATGAACAAGAAAACAATCAGGAGATTAATCAATAATTTTAAAAAGTTTCAGATAGATACCCTGATACAATGCACAGTCCAGCTACATCTATCAGCATCACTCGTCTCTAGTCACATGGTAAATGTAATTGCAGCATTCTCTATTGACCAGCAAACTGAATGAGCGCTAAATGAAGATGAGACTGTGACAGGCTGTGACTCCAACAGGCTGACACCAGTCTGCTGTTGCTGGCACTGGCTGACAAGAGACATGCAAATAGAAAAGAAAAGATTCAAAAAGGGCACAATACTTTAAAAAGATAAGCTGAAATACTGCCAGAGAGTAATAACATTAAGAGATTCAGGTGGGTAATTGGATATTATTCAGACTTAGAGGATGGAAAAAACCTCCAAACAGTCAAAAAAAAATCAGCTGATTTCATTGATTACCAATTTGAAACAAAGAAATGGAACACTTCTGGTTTATAGTGCCACAATATCAGGTGATAGTACTGACTATAAGATATGCAGTGTATGTAAAAGCAGCCTCTCTCTAGTATATAGGAGTTTCCATTATTGTTATTACTCAATGGTTTCAGTGCACAGCTTGGCAAAGCTTGTCAACGATATTTGACCTGCTCGTGGAGCTGACTGGATTCAAAGGTCTGGTCCTAATAAATTAAATGATCTACAGTAGTGCTCGGATAGTGAGGATACCTGCAGACACTCGAGCCTTAGTGCCTGACACCTGTTCTATTGGCATCTAGCATATTGATTGAGTGCATTTATAACCCTTCAATCTCCCACTCCTAATTTCTACCACAAAACTATAACCAAACTTGACATCCTGGTTGTATCCTGATAGCCAAACAATGGAAGTATTTCCTCTTTGACAACATAGCAGACATTCCTCAGCTGTAATGTCATAAATACCGCAGATTCTTTGTTCTGTGTGATGACAACTAATGATCAACAGTGTTCTTGAGGTGTGTCACAAAACCAGTCAGAAATACGACACGCCTTTCTAAGGTGACTTGCCCTTCATGTTTTTCAAGCCTTGGCTGGGCTCCAATCACTGGTCCCTTGTCCCCCTGCTTTAAACAGAAGTCCCACTGCTTCTGTTTGAAGCAGTGGGACAAGGAGTGTCATAAAAAGAACTGGATAACCAATGATTTCCATCATCACATCCAAGTCTGAAACTAAAACAGTTGAACTTCCGCTGTCAGGCTTGTTTTGACAATAACTCAAAGCACCGGCAGCACCATACCCTACATTATTAAAGATGGATAGAGATTGATATTTATACATTTATAAGCTATTGTTTGTTTCCAAGTTCCTTTCCCTTTATACTTAATAAAAGCATTTCTGTCCAACGTTGGAGAGAGGCCTAATAAAGGTCCATGTTAGGTGCCACGATGATGACTACTTAGGGTTTGTGCTGAAACAATAAATCCATTAACTGATTAATCAATCAACAGAATAATAATCAGCATCAATTCTTAAAATTAACTATTTAAATAGTGTAATGAAGCAAAAATGTCAAATTAGTTCCTTAATCTAAATTGTGATGATTTTATATCATTGTAAATAATACCTTTGGGTTTCGGACCGTTTTGGTCAGATAAATAAGACAATTGAGCACGAACTAGGTTCTACCTCAGTTTCAGATTGGGTTTAAGTTAAGATGGGGTAAACAGATGATGAAACACAAATAAACGCGTGATTATCGTTTTAAAATTTCAAAAGATATGTTGTATATCTCTGCATCGATATATCATTATAAAAATACTTGATAATACCAGTTAACAATGGACAGGACTCAAACCGTCAGGCAGTCCAACCTGAACAACATCAACAACACTAAACTTGACTTCCATACCTCAACAATTACCGTAATAGTATCGATATCAATAAACACTCTAATGGTCATGATTTCCTGTTGCCATTGCCCATTCCTAAATACTATCGATCATTAATCCTTAAACGCATATTTACTTGCTTAACTTGCTATCCACTTGGAAGACATGTTGGTAATCAGTATATAACAACATGTCAGACTAGTAGCAACCTTTTGCAAAATGGGCATCATCTACGAGTGACAGGTAGAACTACTGTAATGTTAATAGTTACAGCTAGCAACTATATGCTAGCTGTGCTGACAGACAAGCTCAGAAGCTTTCAAAGAGTGTCAGACTTAACATTTCAGGACGACGAACAACTAGTTTTGAATTTAAACCCCTTGACAACTTCGCAATATAGCTGACACACATTCTTGAATAGCACAGAGAGTCAAGTTTAACACTGACAACGCGTCTGGACAGTTTCACTCGTATGTCCGCCTGGCTGAGTTTACCTAAACCTGGTACCCAATATTAGCAAGATGTTAGCTGAGTTAGCTACTGTTAGCAAACTGGTTAGCCACATTTCTAAGTCCAAAACTACTATCACATGGTTTCTTAGAACATCTATGGCATACCGAAATAAATAGCGATTTATTACCCTTTATAATAGGCTTTCACCCGGACTTGGTGCGAATTCTCGCCGGGGTGGGACATGGTGCTGTCCCGCAACGTCGGCATCATAAGCGCAGCCGACTCGCCGATGCCTTCCTTCCTTCTTTGGCTCTCCAGTTGTGTACCACGCCCAAAAAACTTTGTTTGTAAAGTCTGTCGACACACCGGGTAAACAACGAGGCAAATAACGATTAATATGAATTACTTGTCCTTCTTTAGAGAAAGAAAAATAATATGTAAACTAAAGAAAAACTTGCGGGGTCCGCCAAACAACTCCCTACTGCAAAGGCCAAACGACGACTAGTCCATCGGCGGAATGCTAGGGGTGGTTCACAGAGAGCAATAGACATGTACACTGACGTTAAAAAATACTACGTCAAAAACATTCAAATAAACAGTCTTACACGTATGTCAATATCAATAGCAAAACAAAACAATATAATATGGCTGACATCTGCGAGGAGTTAAATGAATCATTTCCAGCATTCCGACTGTACCAACTGAAGTGTCTTGTGTGGGTATATGATGCTTTCATGTCAAAACATCTGAGCTCGGATATTACAGAAACCCTCAAGACATGTCTTTCCAGTGCTTTGGTTCGGAAATAACAAGATTGAGCAGTAACAAAAGCAACAGCACTTCTCTGCCGTACTACAATGAAGAGAAGAAGATAAAAGATAAGAAAGAAGAAAAAAAAATGAACCGCCTAAACATCGTGATACATGTTTAGACAGCAGTAATGGAAAGTAAATGTGACTTTATAGATCAGATTTAGTTTAATTAATTGTATTTATTCATTCATTGCTACTGAACATCAGGCTACATTAAGCAAATAAAATAAAATAAAATAATTAAACCTACTGTATTTCTGGTGCTCCCTTGGTCACAAAACAAATCTTTGTATCTTTGCTGGTATGTTTATACAGTTTTATTGACAGACGGCCTTAGTTCAAACAATGGCCAAGTTGTTTAAGTAGTATTTATCCAGTACTCAAATATTTCCGACGGATATGAATACCACATGAAAAGCGCATCCTGAATGGAAGTCCTGTCAGGTCGTGATGACCTGTCCCGGGAAAACAAGCTTTTCTTTTTCTTTCTGTCTTTCTTTCTTTCGATATCAGACTTGATATTTTTAGTAACTTAGAAGCCACTTATTTTACATGCACGTTAAGTTTGTGGTTCTGAAGAAAATAAATCTATTGGAAAGCCAACAGATCAAATTTCTTAAGTATACTCTAAAAGTTAATAAGTTTAGACTTATGGCATCATGTGATATCTATGTAAGAATGCAAGTATAAAGAGTTTTGAGAAAGCTATCTGCCAAAGTCTTATTTAAATCACTCGTGCATTTTTAAATTAGTATTGCTCTTAACATTGGATAAACCTCAGGTTATTTGTGAATTAGGTGCGTTTTGGAGAATGTTCTTCCTTTGCATAATATTTGGTGTACTTGGCCATGCCTTGTGCTATTGTTTTGTTATTAATATATGTCCTGTGTCTGCTCCATACCATGATCATGGTCCTGAGTCACATAAAAAAATTAAAAAAACAGACTTCACGCCTGCCTAAAAGTGACAGATGTTCTCAGAAATAACTTCAGTATTAAAGGGTTGACATCTTAAATTCTGTTATAGACCATCATTCATGTCTTGCATTTTGCATTCTCCTGACACACCTTTTTCTGTCCAGCTACTGATTTCTCTAACAAAGAGTTTAGATTCAAATCCATACTTTTTTAAGCCTGTCATCAGACATCAGATGGAAGCCATTCATAAAACACTTTTAACCCCATAAACTGCTCCGGCACTCGTCTCCTCGGCTGTGGAAGGTCCTCCCGCACCGAGAGCGGTGCTGTGTCCAGCCTTTTTTATTGCCTTCTGTGTGCTATCGTCTGATTTTTAATCTCCATTTTAGACAGTATTAACGCTTCAGTAGGCTTCAATAAATGACTGGGACAATGTGCCGGGGCACGGTTAGTTCCTGATGGCCTGTGATTACCAATACCAGGCAGGTAACGCCGATAAGAGGTGAATGATTGTGCATGCATAAAGCGCTATGTCTGAGCGACGGGAGGCAGACCGACAGGGAATGATATGAGATGCATGTATTACCAGGATGATCTCTAGATAGCAGCCTGTATTTAAGATTAAACTCATTTGTGGTTGTCCAGGATTTATCGAGATTATTCTGCCACCCTTTAATTGGACTGAACCGGCTTTGCAGCAAAAAGCAATCAATATTCAAGCTACTGTGGCAGTAAAGGCTCTAAATAATCGGCGTTTAGCTTTATGAAATAGACCATGGTGAAGGAATTCACTATTTTAAGGCTTACCCTCCGAGATACTGTATTGATTTCATTCATTTAGCTGGCTTTATCGTTAGAGAGAAACAAACCTCCAGCATTGTAGCACCTTTGTCTAATGCCTCTTTACAGATGTGGTAGCATAAAATAACCTTTACACACATTTTATAAAGAAATAAATAATGTAAATTATTTACCTTATTCATGTACAATATATTCATAACATTGTAACAGTGTTACATATCTTCATAACAGTGTTTTCACATGCATGTCACATTCAACAATCCATCTCTGTTTTCTTCATCTTATCTTGCTTCTAAATTGTGCAGAGCTACAATCTGATGATTCACTTGTGATTTATATTGAAATGACCAAAGTAAAACAAAGGCTTACAATGCTGTGAAAACCACAATATTTGGTTTGTTTGAATTGGGGGTTGTTGTTTTTTTACTGCTTTGCATTTTTCCAAGAATATAGCCTAGAGTAAAAATTGGTAGGCTTGGGCTCTTTCATTGCTGTAGTCATATACCAGTTTATTTTTTTTAATGTTTTTTTTTTATGTAGTTGTCCTATTTTAGTCAGACACTCTGTCTATATAGACCAAATGTTTTTACAATTGCATTACCCCAAGATCAGATTGGTTGAAGTTTCAGTGCATAATTCATAGTTTCAAAACAAAATCATAGAAATATTTGTCCATTATGAGCAAATTAATATATAAGAGGTTGAGTTTAGTCAAGATTCCTCAAACAAAGTCATCAAAGTATGATGGAGTATATTTTGTTGATGTGATCCTATCTGGAAAGCAAAGCCTGCTCATTTTAGGCTATATACAGTATAAGTAACATACTTTAACCTTTTTAGCCATAGTGTGTTTTGTTTTATATTAGATTCACTATTCAGCATCTCTTTTATTGTCTAAACCGAAAGATTTTGCAGCAGAGAGACAGTTTAGAAAATAGTTTACATCCATTATTCATCTGAACTGTTTAATTTAACTACCTCCTGATAATTAATGTCTATTTTACGTCCATAGGTTTCCTATTACTGAATCTGTGTGTGACCCGGAAGATGGATAGACAGAGCCCTGGAGAGAAGCAGCCAGATGCCAATAGGACTGTAGCCACCACCACCCCCACCACATCAGCTGCCATCACCATGGCAACAGTCAGCCCCAGCAGCACCACGTGCACCCAGGCGCCCTCTACTTCCCTCAGCATCATCTCACCCGACCGACAGGCTGTCCAGGTAATGCTGCATGTTTAATTTTACAGGCAGAGAGTCCAGGTAATAGACAACACCTGGGACCTTTGCAGGCATTGTTTGACTTGACAGTAGAGCTAATATAGACTATTGCAATTTTGCAAATTTAAAGATAGGCAGTACAGCAGTGATAGGCAAGTGGCAGCTCACAGGCCACAGCCCAGCAGAGCTTTCATCCCCACCCTGAGAACAGGGGCACATCTTCAGGAGGGGCAAACAAGGCAAATGTTTGGGGAACCCTCAAGAAAAGAAAGGGAGCCCCCTAAAAGCCACTCAGATTGGAAGATTTTACAATGACAACTATAAACCAGGCAACATTATTGGATGGAATAATCCACCACCACCATTCCAAATAATCCAAATAAAAATATCTTGTACAAAGTGAATCTTTATTATTTTAGAAATAATTCAACCCCAACATAAAATAGTTACACATTAAATGCTTCAATATTAACATTTGTTTTTCAGTAAGAACAAAAGATTGAAAAAAATGAATAGCTTTGTCCTGCAGAAAGTGGATCAAAATTGATTTGTAAAGTGTTCAATGTGTTCATCATGTGATGTAATAGGTGATTCAGCACACAATACACAGACCTCAGAACATGGCGGCCCAGTATCTGCATCAGATGTACGCAGCCCAGCAGCAGCACCTCATGCTGCAGACGGCAGCCCTGCAGCAACACCAGCATACCCCCCATCTGCAGAGTCTGGCCACCATACAGCAGGTCAGATGCTGTCGGTCTTGTGTTTGTGCCAGCATGTTGTGTCATTTTAACATGAGAACATGAGCTTTATGGTGTGTGATGTCTCTCCAATACTTTTCAGGCTTCAGGTTGTCAGAGACAGTCACCTTCATCATCCAGCAACTGTTTGGTTCATCAGCCTGCTGGTGTTTCCCAAAACCCTGTAAGTATCTATAATACGTACTCTCATCTATCTGACCTGCTCACAACACAAATATATCTCAACATCTAACTCTTTGTCATTATGCTGCACCAAATACAGATTACTTTACCAGCATCGCCAGTGACAGCACAACTGATTGGACAAACCCAAACATCCAGCTCCACTGGTGCTGCAACCACTATATCCCAGCAGGCCATGCTTCTGGGAAACAGACCTGCCAACTGTAATCAAGCTCAGATGTATCTTCGCACTCAGATGGTACAAATCCTTTCAAATATCTCACTTTGTTTCATGGTACCTTGAAACTGCATGCCCTGTTTCTATTTTTACTGAAGAAAAAGGAAAAGCCTCTTCAGGCACACCAGCATCGAGCCAAGGATTTAGTTAAAATGCCTTTATTAATTAGGGCATATCTAAGTAAAAATATCAGTGTCTCAAAATGAGGAAAACTCAGACCGGTTTCAACCCTCAACGGGTCTTCTTCAGGGTGTGACTGTAAAGAGGTGTAAACCTGAGTGAAAGGCAGTGATTCCTTATATAAGTATATGTTAAATCAGCACAATAGATATTAAACAATACATTATGTGATATTGAGATGAATTATAAACAAAGCTCTAAATATTAAACATTTTTCAATAACTCGCATCACTTATATCACTTCCTGGTTAAACTTATAACGATAATAAAAGCCTCAGTGACATCAGCAGCAATGACAAGAATTCTTCAGTTTACAAAAACGGTCTGAAATCTATTTCCTCATTAAGGCCTGGATACACCAAGGCATTAAGTTTAAAAATCCAACAAGTCTCTCTATTTTTACTGAATTTGTTTTCTTATGTTTTCTGAAAACATGGAATTTCTTCATTTTTAACCAATAAGCCATCCGTCTCTTCCTGGTTTTTGCTTTTCTTCTGTTAGCTCATTCTAACCCCTGCGGCCACGGTGGCTGCAGTTCAATCAGACCTCCCTGCTGTTACCTCCTGCTCCTCTTTACCTACCTCCTCTCAGGTACAAACTTTTACCAATCACAAAATTAGAATAAACCCATGCTTGCCATAAGACTGAAATATTATAGATCTCAGGATGTTACACAGGATTTTGATGAACTTTAGAGTACATACTAATAAAGCTGCATGAAAAGACAATACAGTGACGGGCTGTCAGCCCCACATCCCATTTTTTATACAGTGTAATAGTGACTTTCTTATTTCGTTTATTCAGGTGCAGAATCTAGCTCTGCGTGCCCACTTGCCAGGAGGTCTGGCTACAGCCCACAGTGTGATTTTAAAGCCATCAGCCCAGTCCCAAGCCCTGACTCCAGCTGTCTCTTTATCCAAAACATCAATCTGCTCGCTGAAGACCAACCAGCTGACTGACACTTCAACAGAAAGAGGACTGAATGATGTCACCCGGCTGGCCTCAGCACCTCAGATTATAACCCCAGGTCAGCTCTTTTTTTTTTAAATCTTGATGTTTGAAATAAAGAGTATCTTAAAGCTCACATGTTTGTGGCTAAAGTGATGAGTCACTGTAATGAAAATCAACTGTCATATGCTGTCTAAACTTATGGTAAACCTATGTAATAACCATGTTTCAGTCAAGCAGCCTTTGTCAGGCATTTGTTAGGTATTTTCTGTAGACATTTTACCTCCAATCCTTGCTTGATACCTTCTAATCATCTTTCAATCAAACACTGACATAAGGTATGTTATCTTTACAGTACCACCACTCACAAAATGACTGAAATGATCTTTTGGGGGACAAATTTGGTATAAACATTGACATAATTCAACCAAGTCTTTGATGATGGAAGGCAAATGAATGAATGAATGTTTTTTGATGAATTTACCTACGATTTAATGTTAAAGATTTCCCCCACACTTTAACCAAATTGATGAGGTCTGCAGGCAAGATGATGGCCTTCATTTTCTGGAATGCTGCAGGCAGACTACCTGGAAAAGAGTCAGACTCAAAACCAGGATACTAAAGTGACAGTGAATGTACTTGTCTTTCTTCCAGGTTAGGTTTTGAAGCACCTCAGAAGGATTGTGGCAGGTTTTGTGTACTTGTTATGTGTGTTTGCTGGTTTTTTGTTCCTCATGTCTAACTTTGCTTTACTCTCCTTCTCTCCAGTGCAGACCCACTCTCTGGTCAAGCAGCAGCTGTACCGTCCTCCGGGCCACCGTGTGGCGCACCACCACCTCTTCCTCCAGCAAGGTTCAGGAGGCACTCTAAACCACAGACAGCTCCAGCCCATCGCCCTCAGAGTAGCACCTCAAGATGCCAACTCAGTCCCTCTTTCTCTTTCAGTTAAAAGACTGAACACTCCCAGCACCCAGTCACAAACCAAAAGTGACCCCCATGTCCCTTCTTTGTCTTCTTTGTCTCCTTCCTCTTCTTCGTCTTTGTCTGTTACCAGCGTGTCAGTTCAGACCTCAATCCCAGCTGCCACCATTCAGCCTCAGCCTCCACCTCTGGTGGCTGCTCCACAGCATCGTACCTCCTTCCCACAAGTGCAGAATCAGCCTCCTCCTCCTCCTCCACCTCTGGCTCTCCCCAGGCTGCCCCAGAACCCCCCAGCCTCTCTCCAGAGGCTGTCCATGCATTCAGCCCAGGCTTTGGACACGCAGTCGGGCCGGGTAGTGCTGACAGAGCAGGAGCTGCCTGTTGCAGAGGCTCTGGTCCAGATGCCCTACCAGAACCTCCCACCTCCTCAGACGGTGGCTGTTGATCTGAAAGTGCATCCAGTCAGACGCAATGAAACTCCACCGGTGAGCTGTGCTGCACTGAACTTTTTAAGCTTTGCCCTGTCAGTATATGTTATAATGATAAAGCTTTTGTTGTGGTTTGAATTTCAGTCGGGGCAAACATGCAAAGTTAATGGATTGAGTTTGGAGGAGAGGAAAGATGAAAGTCCATGGAGAGACAGGACCCCTACACCTCTCATTGGGTGTCCTAAGCTGAATTGTGCAGGTAAAATATGATAATGACATAATTAAAACAGAAAAGAATACAATACAATAAAAACCTTTCTAGTCCAAACTCTCCTCATTAGCCTGAGAGGTGTGGCTCAGAAAACCAGGATTTATTGTGTAAAGCATGTCTTTAACAATCATTTTTAACCAGGATCACTTTGTTTCATAAAGGGTTTGTAACTGTTTTTGTATAATTAGTGCTAAAAATTAACAGATATAAAAGATGATCATTGGCTCCTTAATAAGAAAGAATTAAAGGTGGAATTTCTTACCACTAATTTTAAAGCCATACTTCAAATTTGTTTATTATTTATTTTAACTGCATATCATTTCAAAGCATTTGAAATGATGTGCAAATATATCCCATGTCAATATGTGACTTAAATTTTGACATCCAGCAAATGAGCTAATGTTCACGTTGCAGCAGTAAAGAGGAACTCTGTGTTTTAATCTGCCAGATTTATTTTAACACTAGTCCAGCTTTAGGTTAAGATAAGCCTGAAATCTAACCAGCCTTGTCTGGAGGAATATGTTTCCATGGCAGCTTATTTGAGACTTATTTACTTCTTTTAAATTAATAAAATAAAATAAAATAATAAAAATAAAATAATGAAAATTCTCTATCCGTTTTCCTGAAAATAAATAAATAAGCCATGTTTACCTGGTAATCTGAAACACCCCTCAGTTCTGCTATCTTTGATTTCTCTTATTTCTCAGCAGTGATGGGTTCATCCTCCATCATATCCAGTCGCTCGGTTATCACGTCACCAGTTGTTGAGGAGCCTTCCCAGCACACCACCAGTAGCAGTGGCAGCAGCGCTCCTCCTCCTCCTCCTACGTCTCCTCCTGTACCTCCTACTATCCTGCCCGCAGCATTAAGAGTTCCCAGCCAGCCCAGCTCATCTCCGGCCAGGCTCCCAGGAAGCCCTGATAGGATACTTACGACCCACGTCCTTACACATCTCATAGAGGGCTTTGTCATCCGAGAGGGCCTGGAGCCATTCCCGGTAATTTTGATTTCAGTTCTTATTTTGGAAACCCTTTAAATTGACATTGGGCCTTGTGTTCTGTTGTTTGGTGGTACATGTTATTATTAATAGCTTATTAACATTAAATTGTTTCCAGTGCAGGCATGATGGGGTATGTAGTATAAAATATTTCCTGCTTTTTGAAATGTCAGTAAATATCAAATCACTCACTCACTCAGAAATAGAAATCCCTACTCTGGTCAAAAGGATCTGGTTCAAACCAATGGAGAAGAAAGGTGATTAAAGTGACTTTTAGAAAAGATTAGTGATTAGAAAAATATTGTCTGGTCAAATGAGTCTTGATTTCTGCTGCAAGATGGCTGTCTTGTGTCAAAGGTTCAGGCTGGTGGTGGTGGTCTTATATTGTGGGGTATGTTTTCCTGGCACACGTGGGCCCCTCATTACCAACTGAGCATCTTTTAAAAGCGACAGCCTACTTTACTGTTTCTGACCATGTCCATGCCTTTATAACCACAGTATACCCATCTCATACTGGCTGCTTCTAGCATCACACTGTGCCATGCCACATGGGTAAAATCATCTCAAACTGTATTCTTGAACATGACAGTGAGTTTGCTGTAGTCGCTGACTTCACAGTTACCCAATCTCAATCCAATAAATTACCATTGCAGTGTGTTGATTTGTATTATGGATGTGCAGCTCACAAACCTGCAGCAGCTGCAGTGATGCTATCATGTCCATATGGACCCAAATCTCAGAGGAATGATTCCATGACCTTATTGAATTTATGCCACAAAGAATTACATAATAAACATAACCTTAACATACTCGTAGTTCCCTTTTCAAAATGTACATAAAATTATTGTATGAACATACAGTATATGATATCAGAGCATGTACAGCATGTGTTAACAACATAAGCAGTTATTAATTATTAAGAATTCTTGCATTTTGCATACAATGTCACTTACCCTTTATCTTGACTGGAATAACATGTGTTTTTGTCAACAAAATGCAACAAAGTCACATTCCTTTTGTATGAATTACACATAAGTGAGACGATTCCAATCAATGTTTCATCACAAAGTCAAGTCAAGTCAGTTTTATTCATATAGAACCAAATCACAACAAAAGTTATCTCAAGGCACTTTCCAAAAGAGCAGGTCTAGACCAACAAAGAAAACACAGTGTGTAGCATCTCAGATGAATGTTGAAACGTGACAGTTTCATCATCACAGTCATGTCTTTAAAGGAAAAGGCTATAGCGTTATTCAGAATTTCAATGATTGTCAGCAAATCTCATTAATAGACCAGCACCAACAATGTGTTGACTTCAACACCTGGTGTATGGCAGCCTAATTCATTATTCATTCAGTATTGGCCAAAACAACTGTGAAATGTAGTTTTTAACAAACGTTATTCAAGCAAAACTTGTTGGTTACTCTCTTTGGTTGTGTTTTCTGCACTTTTGTTGCTGTATTTAGTATTTACAACAGCAGGACTGACTGAAACTAAATTACAGTGTCTATTTGGATTGTAATGATGTCACAAAAAGTGGCTTGTTGGTGGGGTTTTTTTGTTTTTTTTTATAATTCATCAACAACAATGGAGCTCCATAGCACTGAGGAATACGATACAGCGGGCTTTGGTCATTTCGTGTGATTTGTTGACAACAATAAAATATATTGTATTAAATATTGCCAGCCTTATCTTTTTAAGTTTACTGTTTTATCAACAAAGTATTGGCTTGAACAGGCACTCAGGGTTGAGCAGACCAAGAAAGTGCCACAGTAAATTCAATTAAGTATAACATCATATTGCAACACTTTAATTTGTGTAATTTTAGTCACATCGCTATACTCTAATGAAAAATTACACCTTATCTGTACCTACACAAAACTCATCTCTTAATACAGGTGGTCCCCTCATCGCTGTTAGCAGACAAGCAGGCTACACTTCCTGAATCCCAGGAGATACAGACCAGCGTGGATGCAGCAGAAGAGGACAGTCCGCTGGATGCTGACCAATCAGATTCAAGTGACTCTGAGATGGAAAATGACAACCCTGCAGCAGATGGTGAGGTGGTTTGTTGTGCTTGTGTGTGTGTGTGTGTGTGTGTGTGTGTACAAGCGTGACTAACAGCTGGTCCTGTGAAGTTGCAGAGCTGGGGGAGAGCGCTGCAGATGTGCTGCAGTGTGAGTTCTGTAGCAGCAGAGGTTATGCTCACACGTTTCTGCGCTCCAAACGCTTCTGCTCCATGGCTTGTGTCAGAAGGTAAAAAAAAAAATGACTCACACATCAAGATGTGATCACCACTTTTCTGTTTATTAGATACTGCACTAAAAGTGCAATTTATCAGCACAGTGAACATCAAGCATCACTCTGGTTCTCTGTTTAAAAATCAATACTATATACAGTATAAGGATATTTCAATTGATGCTGATTTGAATCTTAAGTTAGACTAGCCGTCGTTTTCTTTTCTTGAGTTGAGCTCAAAATTAAAGGAGAAATCCTTTTACCATTCAGGCATCAAGGAGAGGCCAGATTTGAGGCCAGATTCATGTGATCAGCTCAGTACCCAATGACAAATACCTGTTTGCACTCAGTACACACAGAAAAATTGAATCTCAATCTACATTTGTGTTTCATGTGATGACATGTGTGGATGTGATCTAACATTTTGAATCTGTCTGTGTTTAGGTTCAGTGTAAGCTGCACCAAGCGTATCTCCATGCTGAGAGCTCGTCGGTGGGGTCACAGGCCTGTTGGCAGGAGAGGACGACCCCCCAGCAGAGTCAACGGGGCCTCAAGACAACATTTTCCCAGACAGGTCAGTTAATATCACTGATTTGGTGCAAATAGCAAAATGCATAAGTGCTGCAGGGATCAAAAAACAAAAACAGAACGTCATTATACCATTAGATTAAATGTGGAACCTAAATCTTATCTGAGATGGCTGAGGCTAATATCTGGTTGACCTTTACTGTAGGTAGTACACAGCGAAACACAGAGGATTCAGTATTTGTCTGTTTTTGTGCTCTGCAGGCCCATAGGTCATATGGTTCAGAGGAGGCCAGGGATGAAGAGAGGGAAGATGAACCTCCTGTTCCCATGACAACCAGACTCCGTAAACAGGCTGAGAGAGAGCGAGAGAGGGAGAGAGAGCAGGAGCAGAGGTTGACAGAAACAATTAGCATTTCTGACGGAGAAGAGGACGTCAGGTCTCCGTCTCAGTGGAACGTAGAAGAAGTGTTTTCTTATATCAACTCCCTGCCAGGTACTGCTGTGATTTTAACACATCTGCTGCCACTGAATTAAGGAAGGAATTCTAGACCAGGACAGTGTGTTGATTGAATTGTAAAACAGGGAATTATGGTGACTTGGGGCTAACATGTGAACCAAAATGCCCCCCATTCGAGTCCAGATGGGGACCCCTCCCTCTCCCCACATTCTCTGACTATCTCTCAACTATTCTCCAAATGAAAAAAAAAAGAAAAGAAAAAATGTGTGGAAATATATAACACAAAGGAAATATGCAGCACCCACAACTTACGTTGTACTTGGAAGTGCAATACCATCTCAAACAATGTGACATAGTGGTGTGATTAATATTGGTGGACTGTAATGAAGTACTGTACAAATTCACATTGAAACAGTGAAGGATCTAAATACTTCTTCCACCACTTGGGATTTGTAAATGCAATTTAGGACAGTATAGAATATGTATGCATAATTTAATACAACCAGATACACCAGTGTGCAGTATTATACAATACAATTAGAGTATCATATGTATATATACATTTAATTTTAGCATGACCACCAACATGTTGATATATTGATACATTTTCTGGTGAGCAGTTTTTCAGTAAACTTGGAAGTTCAAACATGCTGAGATGGGCTGTGCTCCATTTCCTGCCTTTTCCCATCTTATTATACACAAAAACAAATAAAAACAAGATGTTGACATTGGGCTGTTTTGTACCTTTTCATTAATGAAGGTGAGTAGCACACTTTTCCTTTTTGATTGTGTTAAGTTGTGGTGCTGACATAAATAAGCAGCTTTTCCGCCATGTATATTGCAAATCCTCATCTGGTGCTGCCTTCAGGGACATAAAATAAATCCCCTACTTTGCATCATATAAATTCCATAAGGTTGTCCCATAAAAGCCGGAGCGGACCCCTGTTTTTTACATAGAGAGAATGTTGTTGTATAAACTTGATATTTGCATTATTGTATATAAGCATAAGATATATGAAGGTCAGAATAAGTAATTCTACAAATATCAATTCAAATGAACAGTGGACATACACTCTCTATGTTGTCTTTTCTCCAGGAGGTGAAGATGTAGCCGGGGAGTTTCGCTCCCAGGAGATAGATGGACAGTCTCTGCTGCTGCTAACAGAGGACCACCTGGTCAGCACCATGAACCTTAAACTGGGACCTGCACTAAAACTCTGTGCCCACATCAATTCTCTCAAGGATTCGTAAAGAGTTAACATCCCTGCTGTCAAAGAAAGGATTTGTGTCGATCAGGATGAAGAAAAACAGAACATGGAAGCACTGTCCATGTTTCTGTTTTCCTTCCTGTTCTTACACAGACACTAAAGACACTTATGAATGTACAGACTGCAGTTTTTCCTGAGATCACTGCCATAGATTTCACTCCTGACGCCTCCAGCTGTTTGTCTATCACACAGAGTGAGGTCCAAACTCTGTCCCAGCCGATGGCAGCACATAGATGAGCAGTTCATTCTGTCTCCTCTAGTCATTGCATTGTAGTGATTGATTGACTCCAATTATCCATTTGTTTCAAAATGGTTTTAAAAGTCATTTGTATTTTTATGTAAACAACTTCACCTTTACATTATTGCACATAAAAGTTTACAAAGCAGGTTACTGCCTACGACTTCACAGATGAAATTTGATACACTTAACATCAGCAGTTGTAATTACTTATGGATCCACACTAATGACACGGTTGCTATTTATTAATTATTTATTATTGACACGATGAATATACAAATAAAACCAGTAAATACTGTACTGTGAATTGTTTTGTGATATTTTAAACCAGATGGGCACTCAGTAAAGCATGTACCTCCACCAAGGCCCAACATACAATAATATGATATCCAACCATCCTTTAAAGGTCTTAGAGTGTGATCAGTCAGTTTCAGACTCAGCTCCATCTCTGCCTCTCACTCACTCACATACACAAAACAGACAAACTGATTTTGCAACACTGAGACAAGTGTAGGGCTGGAAATGTTTTAAAAATCTCATGCTGGTTAGAGTGAACCTCCACCAGAGGGCGTCTGTTATACGGCTACCAAATATTCAGCACTAAGAGACACAGCTGATAGCTGTGGATGTAACATTCATGTTGTCTTCTCTGATTGCATCATTGATTTCTGCCAGAACAAATCTGTAAATAAAAGGTAATATGAAAATAACAGTATTGGAGGAAGCACTAGTTCCATTTAGGACTAGGTGGTTCAATCAATCAATGTATTTACGTAGCAATTGCACAATAAAGAAATACACTCGCACCTCACTGAAAAGTATGTTGGTATAAGTGGAGAAATGTACTTTGAAGTATCAAATGTATAGATAGCCCATGTGAGGGTTACATATAATATTATTTTTAATGATGCATCAATGTCTTTTAGGTGGAATTAAATATTTAATGTACTTTGTGGGATTTAATCTATAACACATCATCATACGTCATAAACTCACAATGTTAAGTATGTAAAATCTTAATCTGCAAAGTAACTAATCTGATGAATGAATATGATGGACTAAAAAGTGTCATATTTTCCTCTAAAATGCACATTCAGCAAAATATGGATGGTAAGGATATTGATCTCATCATCTCTATACATGATCTCTGTTCTTATGTTTCCATCTAATCAAGTGGGTGGGGGTGTTTCCCATTTCCAAGGTGTTTTCTGCAACACGACAGCGCGTTAAAACCTTAAACATATTATTATTACAACCCACAGTAGAGATAGAATAAAGTCAAAGTGAGATAGCTTCCCATTCAGTCAATAAAAAGACACATTGAATTTGACTTGGTCAAAGTGATAACTTGGTTTATTTCAAACAAGACTTCTTTTCCCCAGCTCTTTGTTACATCAAGAGACAGAATAAAATATATTTTGGAACACTGCTATAGTCATTTAAGTGCAAACGATATATATTTTACTGAAAAATACTACTGACTATATAATACACTTTCTACGCTATACGTGGGGAACGTGTTGCCTGGATGTGAGACGTATTAATGGAATGTTTCATGTGTGCAGAGATGGTCAGAATGAAAACACAAACATTAATAATGAGACTTACAGAATATAGAGAAAGCTTCCATGCACACTTTCTTTTCTTTTTTTTTTTGGTTTACAAGGCTACTGTGCAAAGGTTGTTGCATTTAAGTCGTTGAGCAATATCAATGTGATAGAAATGTCATAAAATCAATGACAGATGAGTGCTCACAGAGGCAATATGGTCGATCAGTTTACAGGCACTGCAAAGATGAGTTTATACATCCTGAATCAGGTAACGCTTTATTTTACAGGACTGTAAATTCAGTAATTTCACTAATTTCCTAGGGGGATATCCTGCAAAGAATCATCTAATTTGGATGCAACTGGTGCACATCAAATTTAGCATACATGAAGAATAGTTTCCAATGACTTAATGGCAAATATCTACTGGGGTTTAAATGGAGAAATTGTAATGTATTTTTCTAGGAGACTTTCAAAACATTATTTGTTGATATGTTTTTTATAATAACTTCAATCAAAGACCTGTAAAACAAAGCATTACCCTTTATCTTGTCTATGCTGAGGCTTTATATTTACTCACCTCTCTGTCCCAACATGAGAACATCTTAATGTCATCTGCATAAGAATCTGAAATGTAACTGGATAAATAAATACCCCTGAACTCTGTGCGAACCTGACACTATAAGCTGTATATAGTGAAGCTGTTAACCTGAGGCGAGAGCAAACGAACAGAGATCTACACCTTACAGCACTGGAGAAGTAATATGCGAGTAAGAATATTAAGAAAATTAAATGCTATCATCTGCAATACTGACCACTGCAAAGTAAGCCAATATAATTTGCAAATACATGTGTTAAGTACGATGTACGGCCGTCAAATAACAACACATAGAATCTCTAAAATAATAAATAAATGTATAAAACACAGGAATGAGCCATTGCATCTGGGAATGAATCTCTGCTTCTTGCTTGTTCTCTCATGCACGACATAGAAACAGTGGTGTGTTTTTTTCCCCAATGGGAAGCAGCAGCATAGCTTAAGATGACAAGTGATCCCACTCGAACTCCACTGTGTAGGACACGTACAGAGAAGATAGAGAAGGGAAGTGTCTCTGCTGGATGTCAGTCCAGCTCAGGGCATGCTGCTGGAGCCGAGGCTGTCCTTCTCTACAGACATGGACTTGACCAGCTCCTCCACCCAGCGGACCTCAGAGGCCACCTGCTCAGCAAGCATCTCGTAGCGGTTTTCCAGGCGCCCAAACTTGCGCTTGAGGATGTTGGCGGCCTGCATGGTAAGCCGGGTCTCTTCCTGGCTCTTCTTACGCTGGGCTTGAGTGCGCTGCAGCTCTTGACGGATGTGGCTCAGGTCGCTGGAGATGCTCTGGTTCTCCTCCTTGTACCAGCCCTCCTTCTCCTCATATATGGACAGCAGCGCTGCCACGTCCTCCTGGCACGAGCGCTGATTGCGCTCCAGCTCCTTCAGGCCCTCCTCAGCTGCTGCTATCTCCTCGAGGACCTGGGAGAAGCGCTCAAAGTTCACGTAAGTGTTGTTTGGTGGCATGCTGGAGTGGGACTTGATAGTGTACTCCTTCAAACGAGTGGTCTTCAGGCGTCGGCGCTCAGGCCTGTGGTCTCTCTCCTCCGGGCGGACATTTCGCCTCTTAATCACCTGAAGAGTGAAATATGCGAGGGTCTTACAAAAGGACTGGATTTTTGAGCGTATAAAATACTGATATTTGGGAATTTAAGTCTGAGAATGAATAAATCAATCAATAAAATAACAATACAAGTAACTCTTTTCGATAAATGCCTCAAACATGCAGTATCTTTGCCATGAATTACTAGTTACTTATCAGCTAAAATATTCAGTGACATGAAATATAACAAATAAGCTTTTATCTGCCAAAATATCACTCTTTTTGTTTTTAAGAACAAAGAAAGAATGTCTAAATGTACAATAATGTAAAATGAATAACAATAATCTAATAATGAAGAAACTAAACCACGTATTACTTTCTCAGCACTTTCAGGAGATTTAAAACGTCTCATTTCTTCATATAAATACATCACTGAGCAGCCAAGAACCTCACCTCAATATTAACACTATAAGTTTAAACACTCACCTTGATCCAGGGGTGTTCAAGACTGTCATCAATTGTCATTCTCTTCCTGGAAAAGAAAATAATTTACCAGTGAGAAAATGACACTTTCCTATGTCTACACAAGAGGAATTTCCCTTCTTAATTTTTTAAAATCTACTAAAGTTCCTACTTGGGATCCTTGACCAGCAAACGGCGTATGAAGTCCTTAGCAAGCTCACTGGTGTTGCTGAAATACTCCTCATCAAAGTCATAGTTGACAGCTGAGATGTTTGTCAGGGTCTCCTGCTTGGTCTCACCCAGAAATGGTGAAGCGCCACTCAACCTACAGGAAAACAAAACCACAAGTATGAGGAGAGAATTATTTATGTTGCTACAAATGCAAACATCCAGTTGACCTGCATAACGTTACTCACAGAATGTATGTGATTACTCCGATGCTCCTGCAGAGACAAGAAGAACCGTGCATGAATGAAAACTGTCACACAGGTCAATAAACAACTTCAGAGGACGAACCAAACAAACAAAAATAAACCACGTTGACGTCTTACCACATGTCAGCCTCCAGCCCAAGTGGCTCATAGTTGACTATTTCAGGAGCTGTAAAGCACAGAGGAACGAACGCTTTAATTCAAACCAGATGTGGAAATCTGAAACGCCTGATGATCTCCTTACAAGGTTTAACTTAGTTGCCAGCGTGGGCAAACACTGGCATAAAAACGGAACATTTTCACAGAGGGCGGGAAGAAACACAATCTCACCAACAAACTCTGGTGTTCCAAAAATGTTCTTGAACTCATTTCCCGCTTTAATCTGATGAGCAATTCCAAAATCAATCAGCTTGATCCTGGGATTTGGAACGTTCTTGTCAAGCAGCATGATATTCTCAGGCTGAGAGCAAAAGAAGACAGCTTAACGTTAGTTACAAATGAGGTTTTGATGTAGATATATGTATAGCACACACGGAAACAGAGAACTCTGCATGAAGAAATATAACCAGGACACCAGATAATATATGCTATTTTAGATCCTGTTAAACTAGTCTGTTGCCCTCTCATCATGTAGTAGGCCAGCAGCTCACACACAGCTGCATCATACAATAATCAATAGTGTTATATACCAGAAAAGCAGCAACTGAACACCATTAATCAATATCTGCAAAAAATGAATAAAAATCAGCCACTTTTCCATCTTGGTGTCATTGCAACAAACTCCTGATACTGCTAACATGCCCAAAGTGCTGTCAGTCGTATTAGTAGTAAGTAGAGCTGAGCCAGACATTAATATCATCATAACAACAACGCTGTTTTTTGAGGTATTAATAACATGAAAATTGCCTAAGTTCAAATATGCCTAGAAATGCAGAAAAATAAGCAAATTGAAGAATTGGTTAGCAAAATAGCTTAACTATTTTTTTGATAGTTTGATTTTATTTGTTATAAATTGAATGTTTTTGGGTTTTTTTTTTAGTCTTGAATATTTTTAAGTAACCGACATCCTGAAAATTAACAATGAAAGCAACACGTCTGTTTGCACACTATGTCCACAAAACAATTTATCATTCACTTTCTATGCATTTTAAAGCACCACAATATCTTAATATTATTGATAGACCAAAAACCCATCTGCACCAAGCAAGCAAGAAGCCCTTAACCCTCACCCTAACCCTGTGTCCACACCCTGCCCTGTCTTTAAAGATGGAAAAACCTCTATAGATACTTTAAGTACAAAATAAACTTCTTACACCTGCACAAAACTTCTCAGTGACATGTCAACTACGACTGCTGGCCCAGAACCTCACATAAACACATAAACAACACAAAGACAGCTGACCTTGAGGTCAAAGTGAGCGATGCGTTTGGAGTGTAGATAATGAACGCCATCCAGGATCTGTTTAAGAAACTGGGTGGCCTCCTCCTCTGTCAGAGACTCCTTCTCAGCCAGGAAGTCAAACAGCTCTCCGCCGGACACCAGCTCCAGGATCAAGATCACATCGGTCTTGTTTTCGAAGATGTCATGCAGGGTGATGATGTTGCTGTGCTGGATCTCACGAAGGATATTGACCTCACGCTCGATCTCTTCGCGGCTCACCCCCCGCCGACTGGATGACAGCCGTCGCTTCTTGATGAACTTGGCTGCGTACTCGACACCAGTGCTCTTCTCCTTACATTTACGTACAATGGCAAACTGTCCACTGCAGGGAAGAGAAGAGGGACACTAAAAATAAATAAGAACATACACTTTTTGTTTTTTTTCCATCTTCATGTTATTATAATTGAGTGACTTCTTGACTTCTAGCTATGATCATTCAGAATGGGCAGTGATTATTTTTAAGTGCTTTCCACACTTTTTTGGTTTATGCCCATTAAAATAAAGCAACTTCCAATTCAGTCTCAAAGATTATGGAATCAATGTGGACATAAAGTGTGCCTGCGACTGTTCCACTTGTTTAATGAAATTTCGAGGACTCAAGTTGTAGATATATATAACTTGGCAAATTCTTTTCAATTATCTTGTGATCCCTGAGATTTATCTTGGGAACCCATTAGTGGATCACAACCCCTTGGCTGCAAAACACTAGACAAAAAATTCAAAAGTATTAATGTCTAAGTCACAGGTCTAGATGAACAAAGATAATGGAACAATAGGTAATCTGGATTTGTTATTAATGAATAACATTACTGGCAAGGACAATAAGACCAATATGCAGGTGTGCCAGAGAGTGTCACACAACACACACACACACACACACACACACACACACACACACACGCACGCACGCACGCACGCACGCACTCTCCAGCAGAGACAACATCACAGCAGAGGCAGAAAGGCACCTTGAGATGCAGTGATGTCATACTTTTGCTGCATTAATGCAGAAAGAAATGGCTCGTGTAAAGAAAGGTAAGTTTGAACTGTTATTATTTGATGACTCCTTCAAATCTATCAAGCACAGTGTAAAGAAAATATTTGATATTCTGCTCACACATAGTTAAATATCTTGGCCTTGATCAGATCTAATGTTTCGGATGGTTCACAGCTCATAACTGGCATCAACATGTACCTCAAACACATCTCAAGAAACTATGATAGAATGCTTACATGTGCTTCTATTTGTGAGAAACCACAAGCATTTGTGATCAGAAAAACATAGAACGGTGCTCAGCCGCAGAGCTTGAAAAGAGAACTGCTGCAGCTTTCTGCATAAATGGAGCCTCAAAGCACCACACGTGTGTGTTATTATTATTTATACCTTACATTATGCACAGTGTTGGAGGGGTCATACCAGAGGAAATATTTCACTGCAAGTTGTACATGTATGACTGTATGTGACGAATAAAAACCTTGAAGCTTTTGAGTGCACACACATTAGTATTTAGAGATGTTCTCCAACTAAGAAATTTCAGAGGAGGAGGATGAAACAGTGTCTGAAACACTGACTACAGTCGGGCAGAAGCTTTCAGGTATAATGTATTTTGTCAGAGAAGAAAATGGATTAAATACCTGCCAAGCTCTTCTCCCATCTCATAATACAACTCAACATCTTCTTGCCTGAAGCCAGCCATGGTATGCTGACTTTGATTGGGGGAATACTGCTTTAAGATTCCCTGCTGTGAAAAGAAAAAGAGAAATGCATAAACAAAATAGTTGCGGTGATTTTTGTGGGCATGACAGCACAGCTACCAAAACAAAACTGTTAGTTGATCTAACTTGTGATTTAGGTCTCTTGAGCAAAATCACCATATTCTACCAACAGGGTAATTCACCTCCTAGTACCTGGGCTTCTTTCCTCCTTATTTGGCCTGAGTCAACACAGCATTAGTTTTCAGAGACTTTCTGGCTGATGTCAGACCTCTGCATACCAGTCCTACTTACATCATCTCCTGCCCTCGACCAGATATCTCAGACTCGATTAAAGGCACTGGGATTTAACATCACGACCAAGTACTTTACTCGTTCAAGACTTTGTAATGTTTCTGGTCAATAAAAAACATGGTTAACATGAAAATATTTCTGATTGTAGCTGATAACGCATGTGGTGAATCATGTCAGATGCTGAATGGCGACTCTTGAGTTTTAGTTACGGGGAGCAGACATTTTTCCTATGGAATATCATTAGTAAAATAACAGTCGAGCCTACGACTACAAACACAAAAAGAAACTCGAGCTACAGATTCAACCTAATAACTATTTCAAGATGAAAAGAACATTAAAAAATCAAATTAAATACAGAGTCTGCGACGGAAGGATTCTAGCTAGCTGGTTTACAGCTAACGTTATCCTTACGTTCCTGTATAAACACCGGCTTTCGATTGTGGTGAAAAATAAAACCTCATTAATAATGAAAACATTGTATTACTACGTGAACTACTGCCAGAAAGTAAATATCTAACCAAATAAAGCATGAAGTTACTGCTGTAACGTATACTTACAGTACTGGTGGCTACGAGTGCCGCATTCCCCTCCAAAGTAGTTGTGTGAATTCCCAGACTGAAGTGTTAAGCTAGCCAAAGTGAAGAACAAAACATCCGGTTTTCAAAATATAAGTCTTACAATAGTGTGGTTATATCGACATTATGGTTGTGTTACAGTGCGTCACTGACTGAAAAGCAGATTTCTATGGCACATTTTTTTAGTGTAGGCCCATACAGCCTTTCTTAAGCACAGTTACCCCTGCAATTGTGAATAAATGCTATTATGTCTACTTCTGATGATTCTAACACTGAAACCATACCTTGTATACTTAAACATATCACTAAACCCTGCAGTAAATATATGTTGAATGTTGCAAAACTCTAGTTACCTTTTAGGACATAGCCTGTGAAGGGCTTTATTTTCAATTACACACGGATTGCATTGTTGTTTTTCCTTCCATTTAAGGCAGGTTGGTTTTTTCCCAAACAATCTTCAAATTGTTTTAAAGACTGAAATGAGATCAATTCTTCACCAGAATTGTGGACACCAGTAAATCTTTGAAACAGCACTCAGATCTTGACTTGGAAAAACAGCTTCATGTCAATCTTCATTTTGTTGCTGTCCTCTAATATAGAATCCTATTGTTAACTGGTGCAATGCCTTTGATGATAAGAGCGGAACTGTGGAGTACAAAAGTACGAACCAGATTTTATCTTTTTATTCTGAAGACAAAATTCGCTTCGTTTCCGGTGATGTGTCACTTGATTTAGTTAAATATCCGGCAGAAGGAAAAACATATGGAATGACATCATGCTGAGTGAATCAACCTGCGTCAATGAATAACAAGATCAAGCATGCAAGGATTAGAGACTGAGGTCATTCAAGTAACATTGGGTACTATAGGTGAAGCAGATACTCAATAGTAACTTGTAGTATGAATATAGCCTAGATGAATATATAAATATTCATCTATTTTTCTATTTGATCTTGTGGTACGAAATTACTCCAGGAATATTTAAAATAAAGGCCTCTAAACACACACAGGGATCTTTACATAAATCACAAGTAACTCGATAATCCTAGAGGATAAGTTATACTAATTAAAAATGTTAAAATAAAACTATAATTTATTAGGATTTAACAATAGGCCCTTCTTTTTCCAGTCCTCTATTATCTACGTTTGAGCATTTTCTTTAAATTTCCTCAGTAAGCAAAACTAAATAAGCAAGAAGCCTATTAAGTCATATAACCACAAATGTATGTAATACTACAATTTCTAACCTTGAGAATGTGCAATAAGCAGGAGAAGATGCTGATTATCAGTTATAATTTTGCTGAAGATGACGGGTTATGAACAGATGGAAAGCATAGATACTGTCTTACCTGCTTGGTTGATTCAAGTCTGACTTAAAGAGCTCACAAGTGGGGTGAGTGAATATTTCTATGAAAGCTTTTCTTTCTGTAATACACAACTAAACTCGACTAAGTGTGTTTAATAAACGCAGTGTCAGAAATAAATATTACCTTAACGTTTTCACCGTTTTAATCAAAATTGTTCTTTTTCTCTTCTTGACTGACTTTTACTAAGGGCAACCCACTGCTCCCCAGGGATGGGGCAAATGCAGAGAAAGAATTTCCCCACGAGGACAATAATGTATAGCTTACTTATCTCAAATCAGCGGCGCGTTCAGTCGCTCGTGACTACAATTTCAACTCTCGCACATACAAATAGGCGTGGCTTGTTAAAACAGCTGGTGTGGGCCAGTGTGAAGGACTCGAGCCGAGCCGTGGTTGGTTGATGGGGGGAACAACAACAAGCTAGACGTTATGAGGGTCCCCGAAACACTGATTTGGGCCGCTTTTCTCATCCAAAAGGTGAGAGACCGAGTGTATTTCTCAAAAAATATTTCTCTGTGCGTTTATTGTATATAAAGACATGTCTCTGACGAAAAAAAAGTCTTTTCCAAACGTACTCTGGGATTATTAAGAGATAGCTTGGATGCTATGACTCCTTATGTTAGCTGTTAGCTTGCGGAGATCACCGTGGGCCTTGGGAACCCACACATCACTCCCTTTTTTGATGAAACATTAACTAAGGAATAATTGCTGATTCACTGCTATAAGGAAACTACTGCAAGCTTTATGACAGACTGCATTTTAGGAGCGATTGGCAGACATTGGATTTGGACATGTTAGCCAACAAAACCCACAACAGCCTTGAGTTATACATCTGTAGTAACTTGTCTGAAAATTGAAGAAGTGAAATGAAGATGTATAATTCCCCGGGTGATCATAAAATGAAATACTGAAGCCAGCTGTACTTTGACCCTCTCAGCCAAAGTATAACTAACCCTCGTTAATGAGTTGATTTTGACCGAGTTATTCTTTGGAGTAAGGTTGTCAATTCGATTTTACTTTAGCCATGAAAAAAATTGTTATTTATGTTTGCATTGATCCACACTGCTTTTTCATCATTACTTAAAGCTTTTACCTGCTGACAATACTTCAGGTGAAGCAGAAAGAACAATTAATGTGCAGCTTTCAAGTCTACGATCAAAGATCAGAGATGCAAACATTTCATGAACATGTGGAATGACAGACTCCCTTGCCATGTTGACAGGTAGTGGGAGAGTACGGCATGGCCCATTTCAGTGACAAGGGCAAGAGCAAAGGAAAGGATTACTGCATATTCTTCAACTCACAGTGGGCGCGCCTACCTCAGGACCTCAATAAGGCAGTAAGTCAGAAGTGACCAATAAAAGTGTGACAAAGTATTTTTAAGCAATAATAATGACACTTTACGTCCAAAATGCCTCACAGAACAGCGGAGATCAACTACAGTAGGTACTAATATGACTGTGATCAATAAAATGTTTTTCAGGAAGCCTTGGACAGGATCCTGCAATCTGATCTCCATTTTTAGTGCCTGTTAAGACTTCTCTCTGAATAAACTGCAAATGTTGGAGATGTTTATGACTGAATATATTGAGTTACAGTAGTCCACTCTGGAGACAATAAATGGTCAAAATCACAGTTTCTAGGAAATAAATAGGCCTCCGTTTCTGGATATAGATGAAAAAGAAAAAGCATCAGTCTTTTACAAATCTTTAGGACAAAGATTTCATATATCTAGAGCTAGACTGTTAGACTCTAACCGGCTCCAGTCTTTTAGTATCAACCAGATCCAGTTTATCCAGCCTATTTAGAAATGCTATTTGCAAGAAATATGTTTTTATTTATATCGAGTACTGAACCACAGCAGAATCTCCTCCTGCTTAACATTTCAAACCTTTTGTCGTAAAGTCACGTCTTCAGATCTATGACCTGACGTCATCAGTCCTGTGCTCACCGTCTGAGGTCCCAGAGGGAGGCTTCCCGAATCGAATCCCCATGGTGATGAGAGGCAACTGCACTTTCTACGAAAAAGTCCGACTGGCCCAGATAAACGGCGCCAAGGGCCTGCTCATTGTCAGCAAGGACAGACTGGTAACTCTGCTTAGAACTATAAATGCACATGTATCAAGATGATGCGTGGAGATGCTGCAGCTCTGTGCTCTCAGTTAACCAGCAGCGTTTTTTTTTTATTTTATTTTGTGTTAACTGGTTCAAGCATGCATGTCAACATCAATCCAGCCCATTCAAGTCAATCTGTTTGATCTTGCTCCAACAAACTGAAGCACAGCTTTCTCCCTAGAGATGTAGCCTTCATTACTCCCCACCCACCCTGAATAAATATTTCATACCTGTAATATAAAACCTTCATGCTACAATTTGTCAATGATCATTTGTAATGATAAATTCCCCAGTCATTGTGCAATCCCTGCCATACTGCAATGCCATGAGCTATAAAAACTATTGATACAGGATTCTACCTCATCACATTGATCTTGTTTAATATTTGATTTTAATCTTGTGTTGTATTGCTGCAGGAGAGTTACCAAACACATTCTCATTGTATGCTCACAAAGACAATGTGTCTTATGCAAAAGCCTCAAGATCTTAAAACAACTTATGGTTTTTGCTACTAGTCATTGTGCATCAAGATTACATTGATTCTGTCTCCTCAGAAAAAAAGAAATGCATGTCTCTTTTTTATTACAGACACCACCTGCAGGAAACAAGACTCAGTATGAGGAGATTTACATTCCTGTTGCACTCCTCAGCTACTCTGATATGCTGGACATAGGCAAGGTGAGGGTTGCCATTAGCCATTGCCACAGACAAACAAACCTCTGGCTGTATTTTTTCTTGTCAATTCAAGTCAACAAGTCAATTCTTGTCATATTCATTTGTCTCCTCCTAAGGAACTCCAAACATTTTACAGTCTAACAGTGCAGCCACACATCTATATACACTACCAGTCAAAAATTTGGACACAGTTTCCCATTCAAGTGGATGGGTAACTGTCCAAACTATTGACTGGTACTGTATGTCACAGTGGGTAGTGGACAAGCCGAAATAGAAGGTCGAATGTAAAATAAGGCCGAATGTAAAATAATGCTTGCTTGATGGGACAAATCTCTAGCCTTCACCTGACTTGATGATGCTTCTCACTCCTGCAGACCTTTGGTAAAGGAAGACTGGTTGCCATGTATGCACCAAATGAGCCAGTGTTGGACTACAACATGGTGATCATCTTTCTGATGGCGGTAGGAACAGTCGCCGTTGGAGGCTACTGGGCTGGCAGCAGAGACAGCAAGAAGTAAGTGGACATGATGGAGGGATAGAGCTGGGAACTGACATTGAATGTAGGTTAATCACTCCATGGTTTTGAGTGATGTGTACCCATATGTGAAGAAATAAGTCATTACAGACTGTGATGCATTGGAGAGTAAATTCATTAAAGCTCTTTATTTGCAGAAAAGACATTAATTCTCTTTTGGAGTTAAGAATGTTGTATCAATCCAATCTGATCATAATTGCATGGAAAGAAGTTACAAGTTGAGTTGAGTTACTGAGTTGCCTGCTCAGTGTGAATTCATCTCCCCACCAAGCAGTCTGCATTGTACTGCAGCACATCCACAAAAGGGCAGTGTTGTTTATTTGAGGCCATATGAGTGACTCATCAGCCAATCACAACAATCCTTCCTAACTGAGTTGCCAAGGTGACTGAGGACACAGACAGATGGGGTCTCTGACGCACAGGACCACAGGCAAAAAACATTTTGGAATATGAGCTGTGCGTTTTGAACTTGGGAAGGAGGCGAGTGCCAGCCAGCCAGTCAAATGACGGTAAATATTGACTGTGAGTGATGGGACGATCATTCTGGCTCTTTCGGCAAGTCACCAACCATCAGTGAATCGTCATCGCCGTAGACTTTTGTTGCTTCACAATCTAGCAAAAGCAGACGAGTGTGCATAGACACTGATCATTAATCTTTAGGTTTAGTGTTGGTTGGATAATGAACGTCCCAAACAAGCATCCTCAGGTCAGCATGCCTCTCTGAATTTTGTTTCTCCGCCTGCAGACGCTACATGAAGCACAAGCGGGACGATGGCGCAGAGAAGCAGGACGAGGAGACCGTAGACGTCACCCCCATCATGATCTGTGTTTTTGTGGTCATGTGCTGTAGCATGCTGGTGCTACTCTACTTTTTCTATGACCGCCTGGGTACGACAAATGCACTCATAGGTCATTGTGCTTGTTGTCATTGAACACATAATGTAAATATGCTGCTCAGGATAAAAGATACTCATTCACTTTTTTCTGATTAATAATGGTTTCAGTCCTGTCTGCCCAGCATTTATTACTGTATGGGGGAATGTTTGCCTGAATAAGACTGACTTTGAAATAGTGAAATAGGTATCAGCTAACATTTCCGTAATGAATTCATGAAAAACGCCAAGCAGCTGCTAACAGTCTGCTTAGCATCTTTGATCAGCTGTTGTACATCCACCCAGTGCACTTAATACTGGACACATTAGTCAAACTGATACTTGTTAGATATTGAAGGATTAACTTTGTTAGAGCAAAGCACCATAAAATTGTATTTCCTCTATAGAGTAATCACCATGTGTGAATTAGCGCTAATCTCCTGCCTGCCTGCTGTCTCCTCACTGTTTAGCTATTTGGGTCATAGCCATCTTCTGTGTGGCCTCCTCTGTCGGCCTCCACAGCTGTCTGTGGCCTTTTGTCAGGAGACTGCCTTTCTGCAAGTGCAGGTAAGGTACACCAATATGCTTTCAGAATTTTACCTGACAAAAGTCCGTTATCAACATACAAGCCCCCATTAATGTTACGACGCAGCTCTCTCAACATAGAACCAGATGGATTTGGTCAAAGTTAGGATATAGACTGATCTGGAGTCAGAGTGCTACTTACATCGCGTCACAGCCACCCTGATCGATAATTTGGCTGAGAATATGATGAAATAGTTTCCTCTTGATTGGAGAGCTGGGATCGGGAGCCTCTCCAATCAGGATCTCCGGGATGGCGGTCAGAGTGAGGCGGGCGGTGCCTCAGCATCAGGACCAGTCTCACACAGGGGAACACACATGTTCTGCTTTACATACACGCACGTAGTCATGTGGGTCAGGCACAGACCGAGGCTGTAACAACCATACTAACAAACTGCTGTTATGACCGGCGCTTATTTTTTAAGTTGTACTAAATTATTTGTGTATTTCACAGTTCCAATCATATATATATGCATGTAGTGTAGATGAAGTTGATGTCTAAAGGTACTGTATAATTGTGGGCATATAATTATTGGAAATTAAAATTTTTAACCTGAAAGAAACTAACAGGACATGTAATTTTGTGGTTACTGTGGTTCTCTTTATTGATTTGTGGACTGTCTTAATGAACTCAGGGTCCCAGAGAACAACTTGCCATACTTGCACAAACGTCCTCAGATCCGCATGTTGCTGCTGTCGGCCTTTTGCATCGGAGTCAGCATCACCTGGATGGTGTTTCGCAATGAAGACCAGTAAGTTTATAGAGAAATGGCATCAAATTCAGTCATGTGTACTGAGACGACCTTCTTTTGTGTGTGTTGTTAGACGTGAACTATTATTTTCTCTGTGTTTGATAACATGCTGTAGTTGTATGATGATGATGATCATGATGATGGTGGTGGTGGTGGTGATAGCTGAGTCACAGTCTTGTTATGTATCCTCCAGGTGGGCGTGGGTGCTACAGGACGCCCTGGGGATCGCCTTCTGTCTCTACATGCTCAAAACAGTCAGACTCCCCACATTTAAGGTTGGCGAGCGCTAAACTATAACAGTATAGAAAGTGCTTTAATTTTATACTAAATAATAAATGTGTGTCTCATGCATTGTGCTAGTTGTAAACTCAGCTGACGTGTTTCTGTCTCTGCTCTGCAGGCCTGCACCTTACTACTGACGGTCCTTTTTGTCTACGATGTGTTCTTCGTATTTATTACACCCTTCTTAACAAATGTATGCCTTTTTATCATGTGTTACTCATAAGTTGACTCTCTGATACGGCGTGTCACACTTTAGTTACCTATGGCTTTTTCTTCACAGAGCGGGGAGAGTATAATGGTGGAGGTAGCGGCTGGTCCCTCTGACTCCTCCACACATGAAAAGGTGAGCTTGTTTTTTTGTTTTTTTTAATTCCACACCTCCGATCAGCTCAGAGGAAAAGTAACACTAATGTTGGTGTTTGTTCCAGCTTCCCATGGTGCTCAAGGTGCCAAGGTTAAACTCCTCTCCTTTGGCTCTTTGTGACCGGCCCTTCTCCCTCCTGGGCTTTGGCGATATCTTAGTTCCAGGTAATTCATTCATCATTCCATGAAGAACTGAAACTACTTAAAGCTCATTATGTGGTTTTGTTGCAGTCACAACCAGAAAATGGTTTAACCAACGACCACAGCGACCCTATTTAGTCTCTCCCTTGAGTAGAAAACCTTGATGTTGTCGCCTACTTTTTGTGAACTGCTGTATAATTTCATCTGTTTTAATATTTAGTTCATAAGTAAACAATAATGTTTACATTTCTTTGTGCAGGGAAATACTTTAGTCGTGCAAATGACTAAGACTGTGTCTGAATGTGGTGAAAGTTGCTGAATATAGTTGCTTCTCTTGTTGACTGATCCTAACGCCTCTTGTTGTTTCCTCTGTCAGGTCTGCTGGTGGCGTACTGTCACAGGTTTGACATTTTAACACAGTCCTCCAGGATCTACTTTGTGGCCTGCACAGTTGGTACGTACATGGACAAAGGGCTTGTAAGGAGAGCAATTGGTGAAATGTTGCTGCTATGTCCCAATTCAGATGGGATTTACATTGAAGATGAAGAAAGAAAAAAAAAATAAGATGTGGTCTGTAATAGACATAGATATGAACCAGCCAACGGAGAACACCAGTACCTGTAGCCGTCATTAAAACAGCCCATCTAATGAGATTTAACAGGGTCTTTTCTCCCGATGCTTTGAGCTGTTTTAATATTGTTTCCCAAAATGTTAACAAAAAAAATATAGTAGAAGGAAAAGTAGTTCTTCCTGCGGGCAAAAACTCCATGCAGATTCCCATTTAAATCCAAGGAAGTAGCTCTGAGAATTATTATGGGGGGGCTGACGCTCCAGACAGGATTAAAAATCTCTGAGCAACGCAGGTAACTTGTGAATCTAGAGAAATCCAGTCTGTTATAAGAGTGAAATACCTGCATTATATTAAGTGTTGGCTGGAGATGACTTGACTTTGAAACCGTTGACCTGGTCTGTGCCGTCTCTCTCTCTCTCTCTCTCTGTCTCTCTCTGTCTTCTATCAGCGTACGGCATCGGCCTGCTCATCACCTTTGTGGCCCTGGCTGTGATGCAGATGGGTCAGCCGGCCTTGCTCTACCTGGTGCCTTGCACTCTGCTCACTAGCCTCACTGTAGCACTGTGGCGCAGGGAGTTGCCCCAGTTCTGGACTGGAAGTGGATTTGTGGTGAATACCAGTTTGATATGACCGCCTACTGCCGAAGAACAAAAAGACTTTAAAAAAAAAAAAAAAAAAAAGAGCGACAAAAGAAAACACAAAAACATCTAGTTAAATAACACGCAGAGTAAAATAGAATTTTAAGTTGTGAGTAACCCCTTAAAATTCCATCCATTCCAACTTCCTCTTTCTGTTTTACTGTCCCCCTCCCTCTCTATCCCATTGCTGCTCCTTGCCCTTTATTTTACCATGGGTGTGCTCTATAGTCTGCTGCTGGGGGTTCAGCTGTCTATGAATGTCACTGCAGGTATTCTATCTGGGCTTGCTACTTTACATTAAAGCATCCTTGTCTTACTTAAGGTTCCTTTCCTGAGGCCGTTATTGGTGGTGCTCTTAGTGATGTAGATCAGCTCATGCATTTAGTCAATACTGGCTAGCATGTGTTAACCGTAATCTGTGTGGTCTAGAGGGACTTTATGATTGATTTGTGATTTTTTCCTTTCTTTACGCATATCTGGGATATCATTCTTTGTGTACAGGAATACCTCTGATAACATTAAGGCTCTAGTCATTGTGGTAAAGCAGGATGTGATGAAAACAAAAATAGTCCATTTAGCTTCAAATCTACCTGTGGACAGAGGAATGACTGTATGTACTTTGGTTTTGTTTGTCTTGTCTGCAGCTATTCTGTCTTCTGTTGTCATCGTTACATTTTGGTTTTTGCTCAACACATTTCGGCCACCTTATATAGACACTTGCTTTTGTCCCCTGCAGCCTGCCATAGTCCTCGCACCTATCAACTGTACACAAACCGCAGCGCCACAGATAGAGGGGTCTTCAACTAAACCGGAGCAGCAAACCACAGAAGCCACCAATCAGAGCGAAGGCTCGCCCCGGCAACCGCTTCAGGAAACGCCCCCAGCTGAGAAAGATGAAGAGGAAAACAAATCTGACTGAAAGGACATCTTGTACAGCATCTGACATTTCACCTCATGTTTTATTTGTTGTTAAGGTTGTTTTTTTTCTACATCGTGTCCCAGTCATGGACGTTTTTTTTGTATGGACGTTTATTTGCACTTGGTGCAAAGGGAAGCGCAGAGGAGATCTCTTTTGCTGAATTATTTGTTTTCTGAAAGGCTGGCTCAGCGGGGGAAACGGGGGACTGGACGCACAGGGTAGCGGCATTGAAAGTGAAAACACAGCGAGTTTAAAATCCAAACAGATGCTCCAGCATCGTCTTCTCCTTACATAAAGTATGTATCAAATCATATTAATGGGAATGAAAAATCGAATCTGGTAGTTTAACAAGCTATTGAGCACTAAATACCACATTTACCAGCATTTAAAACTAGAACTTTTGCTGCAAAATCCATTTATTTCAATGGAGCCACTGTGATTAGAGGATTCTGGGTCATGGGTCTACAGGGGGCCATGCACACAGCCCTGAGTTCAACGATACTGTAGAGCGGAGGCGGTGTGCCAGCCAATCCAATCTGTCTGTGAGCCTGTCCAATATCCAATTATGGTGTGGTATGGTACTCAAGCTCAGAGAGGGGGAGTGAGAGAGAGTCAGCTTTAGAGATCAATTGTGACTGAATATCTGTCAGTGATTAGCTTACCAGCCACCACCGTACTTTACCAACTTATCCTGCAAATAATCACAATGTCACCACGCCTCATGAACGAAGTATTTTGCTGTGCCTTTCTCTGGTGTGACAGGACCTTAAAGGCCTCAGTATGCTTGACATTGTCTTGTTTGTACAACAATTGCCATGTGACCACATCTAAAGGCAAATGTTTTCATAGCTGTTCCAAGTAGCTGCAGGTGAAGGCTTTAACAGCGATGCATCAGTCTTTGGGACAAGCTCTCCTCGCAGACATTTCTGTTGATGCACTTGGTCGTACACATGATTGTGTTTAAAAAAAAAAAAAAACTGTGGCTGCAGCCCCCCCTAATTAAATGTTTGAAGAAGGGCAAGGTGCTGTTACAGATTAATAAGCTGTTTGAAGCGTACCAAGATCCTTACTCTCAAAAGCACACAAATACACAGTACATAATAAGCCATTTCAGATGTCTTTATCCCGTCATTAAGTTATTAACACTAGTCAGAATATGAAGGGTATCACACCCTTTATAATGTGCTATCATTACAGAGCCAAAACGATTTAGACTTTTTTTTTCTTTATAAGCATTTGTCGAAGCTTTCTCATCTTACTTTAAAAAAAAATATATTTAGTTTTGCATGCTATCGTTTAGATTTTTCCTTTTATATAAAACCAATGTGTAATCTATAGTGCAGACTTTGTATACATTACTGGTGGTGCTACAGTTTAAACGTTGGCCACCGCAGGTTTGTTCCACCAGTTACTCGTGTGGTAAGGATTGGTTTTTAGCCTTAAACATGTCAATGTTTGGGAGATGCAGCAGAATGTGTCACGTGTGAAAGTTGTTATGAACAACTCGAGTACTGTATTCTTAATAATGTGCTGCAGTTTAAAGTGTGAACCGAGGAGCGAGCGACAGGCTTTACTGCCGCTGTTCATACCTGAGTCTGTGTGACGCATTTGCACAATATTTTTGAATTTGATGGGCTGACAGAGGGCGTTTGTTTATGTTTATGTATACTCATAAAGGTTTAAAGAAAGAGAAACCAAGGTGTCAATATATCCAATATTCAACCTGGTTTTGTTTTTACTTCACCTGAAACTTCATTCTTCACACCAATACAGATGCATTTCTGATTCTCAGTCATTTCTGATGCCTGTTAACCAAGTTGAGTATTTCTGTGTCGGTGTTGAGGGGAAAAGGGGTCATGTTGTCTGGACGTGTGCCCTCGCACATTTCAAGATTATTCATTCACCAGTATCGGTTGTTGTTACCAAGTGGTTTGTAAGGCCTCTGTTGAGGAATGATATAATAAAGAAATGTTGGATCTGATACTCACTCAGTATAACGTCTGCTAGCTCTTGGATATGTTGATGCTGAACATAACTCAGCCCCTTGCAGTGGTTTGAGTCTGAATGTGTCTTTTCATAGTGGCCCTCCAGCAGCAGTGAACAGGGTCTGCTGCTGTTCAGGCTCTGCAGAGATGAACGGCTTAGTCTCTCGGTGACTGCAGTTCACTCAATCATTGTAGAGGGCTGTTCATGCTGGATCGCTATCTGATCAGCATGCTGTTAAGTGGATCGGTTTGCACAGAGCATCACACGGGAAGGTACCTATTTATTCAACATGAGAAATAAAGTGAGCTACTTTTTAAATTAAGAGCTACGAAAAGTACTCTTAACAATAAGGTGCAATAAAATAGAGGAACTGACTTTGTGTCAGCTTGTAGGGCCAACCACAAGTTTCATCTATTGAGGCCTTAACAGCTGGTTGCATCCGTCTCAGAGAGCCTCTGCAGTCCTGAGAGATAACTTGTAAGCACATATATGATGTGTGCTAAAGTTGTCCTGTGTGAAAAAAAGTAAATAATATATAGACTTCTAACCTCAGGTTTTCTTTGAATGTCTGAAACTGACGACCTGAAGCCTCATTCATGATGAGCAGTCAGGAGGCTTAGTAGAAACTAATGAAAAAGCCAGAGGGACGTCGTCTTTCAGATTTTCTAAAGACTTCACACGTACCGTACAAATGTTCTGGATCTATTTAATTTGTCTTTGGGCTACGATCAGCCTCAGTGAAATTATTTACTTACACGTAAAAACATGTGTGGTACATTTGGACATCACGGGATTAAGGAAAATGACCAAAAGCGAGGACCAGAAAGCACTGTGATACCACTTTGTTTTGGTTTTTTTTCCTTCAGCCAAATGAAATTAATATACAAAACACTTCATGTCAAGTAAAGTCGTCTTTTTATTCCATGACCTATTAGTTGGGATTTGGGGGAAACTTTACATAACATCAAAAGATGATAGCAGTTGACGTGTCTCTATCAGAGAAAATCATCAACATAATGCTAAATGTTAAGTTATGCCACAACATTATTCATCAAAAGACAATAATTCTCTAACATTCTTATGGATGCTTCCAGCAGCTGGCTGAAATAAACCTGCTGGTATTGTGCCATGGACTGTCATCTCCAGACAGGGAGTGCTCAAAACCCCTGATAATATTAACAAATCGTTTACAGCCAAATCTAGCTTCTTCCACTTATTTATGCTTTCATTACAAAATGTATTGAGGAATAGAACCACAGCACAAGTTTCATGGTTATCCGATTCTTTCTGAAATAAAAATGTTGGCACCTCCTATCCAAAAAGATGGAAACTTTACAAATCCACATCTTCCTCAACACCAAATCTATCATCCGTTAACTTAAAAACAAACCTTAAGACGTGAGTGCTAAATGGTTAAAGACAACCTACATTCATTTAAAATAAAATGATTTAAAAAAAAAAAGATCTTCTTATAAAAGTCTTTGGCAAAGTCTTATTTTTGCACAAAACAATAGCTTACAAACGGGGCAGGATTTTACATTGTTTGACCAACCTGCTTTTTTTCCAATTCCAGCTAAGGTGGTTTCCAGTGATTATATTCTATAAAAGGTGCCTTACATCTTTATTCAAGACACATACAGATGTCATCAAGTCACGTCCAATGCCTTTTAAAAAGGTCCATCAGTCTGTCCATGAGTATCCATCTCTCGTTCTGCTTCAAAGGTATATTACCTTCTCTTTGCCTTTTTCAAGAATGTCTTTAGGAAACGGAGGTGGCGCTGGTGGTGGAGTCTCGCTGCTGCCCTTGTGTGTGCTGAAGGACTGAGAAGTTTTCACACTTCCAGGTGGGTTGAAGGTACCTGAAGGGAGAGTGGAATCTAAGTAAATCGATGTATCTACAATACAACACCTGACATTGCAAGACAACTCTTCCCTCTCATATTTGTATTGCAGTATGACTTTGAGGTGTTCATGAGACTTTTCCTTTATTTGGTTTGTGAGCACCTCAACACTGGGCTTTTTCTCACCAACTTTTTCACTTCATGTTTGCTAAGTTGCAGATTCTCCACAAGGGGGAGCTGTTCAGTCACTAATCCACAAATGCATGCAGCACTGGAAAAAAAACAGCAACGGCTTGTTTACACCTGCAGATTACTGTTAGAGTGATGGAAAGTAGCAGCTGCAGTTTTAATCATTGCACCCTGTCTGTTCTGAGGTTATACATTTCACACTCATCAACTCTTAATTTAATTTAATTGTGAAAACTAACCTTTGATGTTTATTTAATATAGAAATATATTAACTTTGTAAATTCATAACTTCAAACATCTATGAAGTCTTTAAAAGGCTTTTCAGACACTTGTCCATCAGACAAGTGCAGGTTGTTTGTTAAGGTAGTCTCAGCTGTACGATATAGTGATATTTATCATTTAACAATAGAAAACCTTTGTTTCACATTATGCTCTATTGTTTGTGTTGTACCACAAATTACACACTTTACTGCAATATTTTGGCAAGCAGCAGCAGAATGAGAGACAGGAAGCCTACTTTACTTATTTTTTATAAAACATCCTGCTGATTAACAAAATCCAATATGGCAGGCACAGGGAGAGACAAACAGAAAGAGGAGGGCTGGGGGAAGGCGCTGTGTATGCAGCAGAGGTTTGTATGTGTGTGTGACAAAAAAAAAATGAAGTGAGAAGATAAAGAACAACTCAAGGGATTTAAAAACACATCACTTATTTTTTTTAGCCAAATTTGAGAAAACATTTTGAGTGTTCATCTATGTATATGTAGGCCAGGTATTGTGATAATTTACGACACACAAGATTTGGCTACACTTGAATGATTTCAGGGAGCAGTCTTGAATCTGAAAACACTCATTTTAGAGAATTAGCCACAACTGCTTTATCTAAATAATCCCAAAAGACCACTCCCTTGTTAAACTAACCCATCCCCATGGAAGGGCATGAAGATTGATCAGAAAATGGTATCTGTAAGTCATGGCCAAATTACACATCTTTACAGGAGGTGGTGAGTGTTTGTTTCCCAAAAAGAATTTCAGATAAGTAATGTCTTTATAAATGAGCCAGAAGCCGTGTCTTTCTGTTTGTACCTGACTGGTAGATGCTTTGAGGACCGTTGTTCCTTTTGGCTCTCAGACTGCCTCCTTCTTTGCCGGTTACTCTGATGGGTACCACCTGAGTCACGTCTAAAGAGGCTGGATGTAGAAAGACAGTTATTTAAGGCATTTGAATGTGAGTGCTGATTTAACTTGCCTTTTGCTAGGTGTGACTCTAACAACAGCTCCAATATAGACAAACAAAGTTTCCTAAAAGTTCAGCTGCAGCTACATGTTTCAAATATTTCGGTCACTCTCTGCAAACGTTTCTCTGGCTATTTACATTTAACATCTGCTGATCTGAAGTCTCCTGAAGTGTGAAAGCATGGTTTATAATACCTGTGTTAAAACTGTTATTACCACATAAAATCAAAACCTATTCTCTTCATGTTTCAGTACAAGGGTCACATTAACAGGCCTGTGTCCTGACCTGCACTGTGAGTTCTCTGGTGGGACCCCTTGTTTTTTAAGCCTTTCTCCTTTCCCTTGGACAGAGCAGCCAGCTTGGTGGGGATCTGTTGCTGCACAGCTGCAGGTTTGTTCACCTGGTTGGTGGTGCTGACCAGTTGGATGGGTAGCTCAGGCTTGACCGGCTGGGGGCTGATGCTCTGCCTGCGCGGCGGAACCTTTGGAGGAATTTCCATGGAGTCAGAGGTGGTGGGCAAGGAGTAGAGCTTTGTAGGTGAAGTCAGATTCACACCTCCATTCGCTATGCTTCCCCGGAATGACTGATAAGTGGAGTGACTCCAGTACTAAGGAGAAGAGGAAATGTTTTACTCAATTTTATTCCAGGGAGCTTTACACGCTGGCCTTACTTCTACCTGTGAGGAAAGTGTGTAGGACTAAATAGTATGTAGTCCTACACCCTGGACCTTTAAATCTGATTTTTAATAATGCACTGTCAGTCAAAAACATTGTCAACTCGCTGGTCAAAAGTGTCAACCTTAAATTTAGGCTCAACTTAGTTTGGATTCTTGTTTCAGAAGATTTTAAACTACAATTGTTGTTATATAGACTTTGCTGACTTAATGTTCCCTGATTAGATTATATAATGGAATATCATGTGTAGATAATTGCTAATATATATTTTAAATTTCAGCCAACATATAAAATATATGGATAGATGAATACAAAATGTTAATAACTGTCAATCAACCAGGTTCCTATCCTATTCCTTACTTGTGCAGGATCATCGTAGTTGGAGAGTCCTTGGTTGGGAATGGACTTCTTTTTTTTCTCCTGCATCTGCTCGAGACGCTCCCTCTCCTGATTTTGACGCTCCCTCTCTTTGTCTACTGCTTTTGTGGATTCCCTCAGCCTCTCCAGGTCTTGCTGATAATTTTCCCTCTGGTTCTTCAGCTCGTCCTTCTCCTCACTGAGCTTCTCCTCCCACTTTCGGCATTCCTCTTCCCTCCTCTGCAGCTGAGCCTCCAGAGTCTCGATCTGCATCCTCTGCCGCTCCCTCTCCTTCTCCCAGCGCTGCTGTTCCTCCCGATGCTGGGCCTGCAGCTTGTGCAAGTTGGCAAGTTCCTGCTTGTGCTTCTCCAAGTTGCGCTGCTTCTCCTGCTCAAGCAGCATGCTTTTGTTATGACGGGCATTTTGTTTACTCTTTGACTGAAAAGTGTGTTGCAGCTCAATTCGGCTGTCCTGCTGAGCAATGATTGCCTGCATGATGGAAGATTTAATATAAACATACAACAATTAACATGAAATCTACCAGTGGTAAACAACATTTATTTTTTCTTACAAATGACACATTCAGCCTCACAAATTTAGCAAAAAACCTGTAGAAATGAGGTGCCTATTGAAGAAAATAGATTTCAGAGGAATTAAAACTGTCTTACTTGTAAGCTGTATAGCCTCTGTGCTAGCAGTATTACCCTGTCACACACCTACAGAGAAGAGCAATCACAGTGGCAAGTATTAACAGTCCTGCATGAATGAAAATGAGATGAGAATGAGATGGAAAAAGTAAGTAAGATAAGACTAAGTAACAGAAGAGTTACCTCTGCCTCGGGGAAATGACTGGTGGTTAAATTGCTGTTTTTCATCTGTGTGTCATCATCAGCCTTGAAGCAAAATAACACAAACAACGTAAATGAGGCATTTACATTGCAATCACCACAATTGAAGTGAGCTTCATATTCTTTACATCTGTGTCACTCACGGACTGTTCCAGGCTCTCTGAGTAGAACATTTCCTGGAGCTGAGGGTCATCAGTGGTGTTACTATTGTCCACTGGACAGCCCTCGCTGTCACCTGGGCTCTCTGCTCCATCACCACCTGAGAACACTAAACCACACACATTCAAAGTCAACAAACACCTTCACATATTCTGTATGAGTAGAGCTGCTTAATTTCTGCTGCAGGATAGCTGGATTTGCCCCTCAGAATGATTAGGTTTGTTTGTTTGTGAAGAAAGACAACACAAACATTTAAAACAAATATGAAAAGTACAGTAATGCATAACAAAAGTGACACATATATCAATTTTTCTAATGTATAATGAAAAGAGTTCCAAAGAAACATTTGTTCAATTCTGCAAGTATCGCGATTAAAATGCAAGTCGAAACTTTTATGACATTGATCCTGTTGGTTAAATATGAATAAATAAGTATATTTTGTTAAATATTAGCCATGTTTAACAGGAACTCCTTTTCTTCACTTCCCTGTCAACACACTGACATTAATGTGCACGAGAAGAGGTGATGTCGCTGCCGTTTATGTCAGCTTACTTTTCACAGCGCTTGCAGCGGGGTTATTATCTGCCACTCCAAAAGTCTCCGTCCTCCTGAGCTGCGCCTCCTGCATCTTGCTCTCATACTTAGGAGTGCTCAGGTCTCCTGTCCTTAAGAGCAGGTTCTGCAGGTTTTCAACTGCAAATAAAAGAAATCCATTAGCATTAGTACACTTTTCGTCATTACTTGGCTGTATGATAAAACAGTGCATGGAACCAAAATTCAAATACGGAGTGCTGATAGTGTTTCCATAGCTAACCAATGCAGAAACAACTGTAAATACTGAATACTGCCTCATAATTCCAGTCATGACAAACTGCTCGCCTCTTACCCTCTTCAATGGCTCCTTTCAGCAGCGTCTCTCCCTGTTGGAGGTCAGTGGCATCTCCTCGAAGCAGCAGCCCTTTGAGTGGGGTTTCTTGCTCCATCACAGTTTTATAGAGATCAGCAAAGATCTGCTGTTTTTCTGTCAGACTTTGAATTATATGGTCATCCCTTTTCTTTAGTTCATCTGAAGAGCAACAGCATAGAAAAACAAGTTTGTCTTGTACATACAGTGGAAATACAGAGGCAAAGTTGACTGAGCTCGGTGATTCCTGCTTTACATGGTGCAGATAAGCCAAGACAACTTTAATGCCAGTTTTTTTCCATATTTTTAACATCAAAATCCAAACTTCTCTTCCTGTAAAGTTTCTGTTCCGTATGCTTAAGACAAAACATTCAAATAAAAAAAGAAGAGGTTGTACACACACTGAAATTAACTAGTACACATTATTATCAATCTAACACTCAAACCTACATGGTATTCTTCATGTAGAGCAATTTTTTTTGGAAGCTTGAATATTTCTCCGTTCAAACTCCTTTTCCTCTATGAAAGTCCAATCGATACCATACGATCAATACCTCCAAACAAGCCTCTCTGAGTATGGTGCTGAACCACAGAACAAAATCATTTCATATATAAACTACAAAATGTTGTGTCAGAGGACCTTAAAGGCCTTTACATCAACATCAAACTGGCTTGTATTTGAATTGACAAAATTGTTGCTGTGTTAGACTCAAATAAAGTACGTCTGTTGCTATACTACGTTAGTATACTACAAATATACTACAGTCCAAGTATACTTGTGTAGTGCTTGAATTTCGACAGTGTAGTGTTGTCTCAAATTGAACACGGCTTCAAGACACTTACTTGAAATGCCGGCAGCAACATTTGACCACAAATGTCATGTCACTTTCAAAAATATCTGCCAGCTTTTTTACTTGACTAAACTTGACTACTTTTTTTAAACATTTTATATATCAGGTTGACAAAATAAACACCTCTCACTATAAATGCTGAAGTCTCGTAACTCTGTCCATCCTGTCCATCCTCAGTTCCTGTCCATTGAGGATGAAAAGTGTCCACAACTACGCTCAACTTTTGGCCCATTTTGAGTATGCAGTCTGGCCACTCATAGTATTTTGACATATTTGTTAGTGGGAAAACTAGCAGGGTTAATTGCAGGTTACTAGCAGGTGTTTCAACCCTTTGATATCTGCACTATCCTAATGGCACCTGGTCAGCTTTGTAGACTGATCAGCTGTTGTGTGTGATTTATTGAGTGGTTGATCATCTTGGCTGCCTTACCTTGAAATTGTTGCAGTTTAGAAGTCAGCTCACATTGCAGCTCCTCTTCTGGACAGCTGAATTACACAGAAAACTTAGTATGATCAGTGTCATATTCATGTAATATTATAAATATTCAAGTTTTAACAATATTGACTGCAGATAGTTTCTAAATAACACTCTTTTGTTCTCTCCTCTTCCTCAGCTTACCAGTTAATAGCTTCCCATATCAGTGCTTTCCATTTGATGAATTCCTCTCTGGAGCCTGTGTGGATCTCGTACATCGTGCTGGTGGTGCATGTAGAAATGAGGTACATGGCTTTGTCCTCATGAGCAACGTCCCTCATTATCAGCATTTGAAGGGAGATCACTGGTGGTTTGTTATCCTGCATGAGCCCCGATAATACAGCAGGTATTAATTATTGTTCAGATTATTATCATGATCGATCCTGGATTATGACATCACATTGTGTACGATAGGATCATATCTTGATGTAGTGACTTGAAGAGAACCAGTCTGCACCTTAGACTTACTTGCTTCTGTCCAGTTAGAAAAACTGGAGAAAACAGCTCAATTTTTATTTTGATAATCTATATAAACAAAATTTACATGTTAATATTTTGGCAGAACTCACCACAGCAGCAAACACAAGCTTCTGATCTTTCTCTTGTAAGAGGAGGAGCACATCTGACAGCAGTACAGCATGGATGTCTGCAGGGAGTTGAATGCTGCTCAGTTTAATAGGCAATGACAATTCTGAACAGTGTGTCTTGTTCTGCCTTCTTACAATGCAACACCGCTGTAATAAAGCTTTCATCTAAAGTACAAGGAAATAAACTGCTTAATAAACCAGGAAATGTCAGATGAAGTCATATTAACAAATGAAAAAGCATTTTCAATGAGGGTTATTTTTTCACTGCAGGGTAAAGTAAACAAAAGCCTTGGATATTAGCATTGATCATCAGACATTCAGTTTCACATCATTTTCAAATTAACGACAATGCTCACAGCAAGAATATTAGTATATTAGGAATATTACAGCAAAAATGATGTACAATATGCATACATACACGTGACACTGACAAAACCAAAACGCAAATAACTTGTCACTTGTCACAAACCTTTTTGTCTAGAGGACTTCAAGGTGACAGTGCCTTCGTGCAGCAGCGTCCTGTTCCCCTGGATCAGATCCTCCCTGCGAAACAGCTGTCCATCCTTCATCCGGCCCACAGATTTTGGCTCCAGACGTTGGGCGATTTCTCTCAGACGAGCAGCTTTCTCGTACTGACTGACCTGATCGTTCACCTGAGAGATGCCGTCTTTGATAAGCACCAAACCCTGTACCAGAGACTTGTGCTCCTCTGTGTTGGCTGAAAAGTGAAGAGCATCAAATCGACTCGTCCATGCAGTTTTTATATACATGAAAACATTCTATACATGGGGCTATTCCTGGATGCCAGGATTTGTCATCAAAGAAATTAAGTCTGTTGGATTTCAGTAATTTTGCAGGTAAGTGGTGAGATTTTACCTTCAGTGTTCTGTATGATTCTCTCCACCAGGATGGGATATTTTGTGATGCGTTGAGTCACCAACATAAAACACTCAGGGATTCCCAACCTTCGCACTAAGGGCAGCTGACCTATTTTCTGTTATAAAAAGGAAGCGTTTGTTTTTCCAAGACTTTCATCATTCGTACAACAGTCTTAGATTAAGCATCTCAGACTATTTTCTTTTTGTTACTGGCATCATTCTTTGTAGAAACTTCCTCACTGTTTGTAAAAGGGGTTCTTATATACTGCTACTGATGGTCCAGACATGCACCTAATTCACTTCCATTTTGTTGTTAGTTCCAGTGCATTTTTACAGGAACAAAACACAACTACTGGCCTCACTGCGTCATGAAGAAAGTCACATCCATGTACATAACTTGACCATTCCATTGAGTCCAGATTGCTTACCCTCATATGGATCTGCAGTTTCTTGCTGCTCTGCAGCTGCTCTTTGTAGAAGCCCATGGCTTCATTGTAATGACTGCAGAAAACGCTGTACCACTCAATCATTCTTTCTCGCAGTGCACCTGAAAACTAACACAAAAGGGGGGGAAAAAATGACATTTTTATTTCTAAAAAGTATACAATTTAATATCAACACTGTTGAATTGAAATTCCTGCAAAAAAGTATGATTGAAAATGTCAACATTGTGTTTATTTTGGGAGAGGCAACAGATGATGAAAGAGGGGAGAAGATCACAAGATCCCAGACCAGAGAGTGTAAATGAGCAAATCCATTCAATGGTTGCTTTTTTGGAAGCGTTTATGTTGAGAAACAGGAAAATAGCATGTCCTGATGTGTGCTAAACAAGGATGGGAATTGCTTACATGGTGGAAAATAATTGTCATAAAAACTATTTAACATAATTTGGAGTACACGAAATGTGTAGATAGTTTGAAATATGAGTGTAGCCTAATGTAGTATAAAATGAGATGTAGTAGGCCCTCAAAAATCTTGGGAAAATCTTAAGGATCTTCAATACAAGTCTTACAGGTGAGTATCCGATGAGGTTGACATGAACGAAATGATTAACCACAGGAGTAAAAATGCTTCTCAAGCAACATGATCCCCGTGACACAGCATCATTCCTGAGTTCTTGGAGCACCTCTTGTCCGTCTCAGTGTATTTCAGACATACCAACCATTCCCATGAGCACCTGTCCATTCAGACAGCACATGCAAAGACAGTGATGAGGGTGGAGACAGGTGGATGAATATACTATATAAAGATTGATGCGAAGCCCAGATGGAAAAACAGAGGTTCACTATAAACACAATTAAGAACATTTGCATAATGATAAACAATCTGTTTACGTTAAATTTGTGATCCTTTGGAACGAAATATATCAAATAGAATAAGAAGGGCTTCAATCTCCCTTCAGTTGTTTTGGAGAAGACATACATGGTGAAGTACCTCTACGTTGTTCTGTCTTATGTTGACATGCAAACTTCTTTGACATTTTGACCAGAAGGTTAGTAAATAACAAATTTCATTTTACGAAATATGTCTTGCGCGCTACAACTTTGCATGTTTGCAAATCGGAGGAAAGTCCCCACAAAAGCAAACTATCCCTTTTAATTAGGGATGTTCCTTCTCCTTTCTGTTGCAAAGTATTGATCTAAGAAAATCAATCAGAGTATCAACTGATCATGATTTACACAGAAGTCTTTGTTTAAAATTACTCTTCCCTACCTGAGAGACAAGAATATCTCCAAATTGTGTGATCTGGTAGTTGATTAGGGTTCCTTCTTCTTGACTTTGGTTTAGGCGCTTTTTGAGATGGGCAAGGAAGTGGCTGTGGAGGTTGAGCAGGGCTTCCAGCCCAAGGAAGAGGCGCTCCAGCTTGGCCTCCTCTATCAGTAGACACTGCTTCAACTCATACATGTAGACATGGAGGAGGATTTTTAAGGTGCGTACATGGTGCATCTCCGTCTGGATAAACTCTGGATACAGAGGGATTGAGAGAGTCTGAAATAGGTCCTGGAACATATCAGACAATTAGTAACTAATTGCATAATAATTGCACAGAAACCACCAGTTAGGTGCCCTTGAGCAAGGTATTTAGTTCTAAACTGGACGAGTGAAATGGTTTAATGGCAAAAAAGAACTATTGCTGAACATGCCAAGGCCAGCAAACCATGCAAGTAAATTTTAAAAAAACAACAACAGTTGACCAGGTTAGGAGTTGCTAATGTATCTAATATTTATTACAGTAGCCATGTTAATCATCAAAAGGTCACTGAGTTAAAACATCCACCATCAACATACAGTAATTACAGGCAAAATACAAACTGTTATTTGGATTTGGACTGTTTAAGATTTTACGGATTATCCATCGAGCCTTAGTTAAACCTACCATAGATGACATCCTGTCTTTTAATAGCCTCTTTGTTGAGGGTCTTCAGGTAGTTCTGCTCCACAGTCACGCTCCATGACTCAGCCTCGAGGTTCTGGGCGTTGGACTCAAGCTCACTTCGCAGCAAAGAATAATGAGGATCTGGATGACACATAGAAGGTTATTGGGTCTTGCCCCAAACAAGGCTTGGGGTTTGTGGTCGTATGACTATGTGTGAATCTCAGTGATTCATTATTGGTCAGGTTACAGGTTATTTTTAAATTTTTTTATATTTTTAAATGTCTTACTTTTGTGGCATAAATGTCCTTTATATGGCATTAGGTTTAGTCTTGTCATACTGATTCATTACCTAGTCCACAAAAAGAAAATCTATTCAAAGGAAGATGAACTATTGTATTAAAGCTGCTTCTAACTGAGGATTTTGAATTTTAAAAAATGTTATAAAATGATACCACTGCTGCACCCATTGACCTTTTTCTCATTCAATTATTGGCAAAAACTATAATAAAGCAAACAGCCTCGATTATTTCTATGCTTGTGTTATAGAATATCATTTGTCTTTAATATCTTGAAAGACAATATTACTATTTTATCATTTATCATACATTTGTCATTTCTCTCCTGAATTCCCTGACCAAGATCAGATCCCTGTCACTAGATCACAAATTCATTAATTCGGTGGCCCTGCTATAACAGGGTTTCGCTCACCATAAGGGATACTGACTCACACAGGATGATCAATGTCAAGATAGGCAAATTATTTAAAACATATGCTATAACTTTTATACAAAAGGAAAACTCAAAGTGTTTACTTGTTTGATTTAATACACCTTATGAAAACTGAATTGAGTTTTAATCTATTTGGTTTTGCAGTGCTGGTATTGGTTGATGTATATATTGTTTTAATGAATCCATTTTATTTTTATTATAATTATTATATTTTTCATAATTATTTGTCAGCTGTGACTCTTTCTGACAGGCCCCTTCATTTAAGCATTTTAAACACACTACAAAAAAGTTCTAAAATGATTCTCTTCAAACAGTTCTTTTCTTCAAATCACAATGTATATTGTAGAAAAGAAAAATATGGCAATTTCAGTTTTCTCCCTACTCTTAAGTGTGAACAAATCAGTTCTACACACTGTAGATCACTTGTATTGACTTTCTTGACAACAAGAATTTTAGCAGAGGTCTGAGGATTAAAATGCCTTTAATAAAGTGAGTATTAGTGGTAACCAGTGTGTAGGATTTTGTATAATGTCACATATAGCTCAAAGGAGAGGATTAAACTTCACAATAATAAAGAAAGTAATAATGGGTTTTTCCCATCCAAATGAAAACTTTCCATAAGAAGTTTTTCTTAGTGAAGTTATAGAATGCTGTTGTGACAAAGGTACAGGGAACTTTCAGCAGCTCTTCATCCTGCTGTCATTAACCAGCTGACCTTCTAGGTTGATGGGCTCAGCCAAGAAGGGAGTCAGTGACTCCTCAGAGGGGAGCTTCAAACGCAGGCCTTCGACCTCATCCATGTGCACCGGAACAAATCTAGTGGGCATGTGATGAGATAAAGCTGAACAGGTAAAAGTGATGTCAGTGCACAGACAGACACACACACACACATACAAAAAAACAAAACAAACAAAGCATACATTAATGTTTGTTAGCCTTTGTTAATTAAGTGTTGGGCAAAAGGAGAAAAAGCTACAGTATTAAAAACAACAATGACTCTGAATCAGGTTTTGTATTGCACAACTCTATTAAGCCAACAATTGTATTTCAGCTTTTAACTCTTGAGTAGAGAACAATCAACCATGCCAACCTTGGTCTTCTGTCGTTGGAAGAAGAGGAAACGGGCTGAGTGCTGTGGTTTTGAGGGGTAACAGTCATGCCTGGACTGAGGTAGCAGGCAGAGAGGCCATAGGAGACCGGGGGAGAAACACTCTCCCCAGAACTCTGAGAGGCAGAGAGAGAAAGAATTTTTTTTGATTACGTTACAATAAAATGAGTAGGACATATGTCTGAAATCAATCACACAGTGTTAATTTCAGTGTTATTTTCTGATATTGATATGTGTGTATTACAAAAAGCAGATGTGTGTAAAATTTGATTTCAAATAATAAAAATAATGCTCAATCAAATAAGCTGTGTTCCACTTCTTCAGTCAAGGCTATTTTAATGTGCGAAACGTACAATACGAAATGAGATAATACGATTTTCATGTATTATTAAAAATGCCTTTGAATCATTCATTTTGACAAGAGTTTCACACCAAAATATTGATAACGCCTTGAGCCACATTAAAAGCAATGGCAATTTCAGTGGACTAAAACTTAATAATTCAACAGGAAATGCAAATAAACATACCTTAAGAAATTGTTTCTGAAAGCACTTTACTCCACTTTGCTGAAACACAAGCCCTCAAACAAAAGGATTACCTACAAAAGGAAGGAGAGTCAGTGTAAGTAGAGAGTGAATCCTGAGCAGAATCCAAACAACAGGTTGTTCCAAACTAATCTAGCCCTGTGGAGAGGGAACTGGTTTGACAAACTGTGACAGTACAGCTCAAGTCAGACCAGCTCTCAGGCAAAGATACAACAACAAACAAGTGTCCCAGAGAGCACAGCTGATTTAAGAACAGTAGGTATAAAGGCTATGAAGACAGTGACATGGGTACAGTAGTGGATGGTCCACAGTAATTCTTTTACTTCAGAGACTTTGCATTTACTTATGGATTTATGTGGGATGTGTGAAACCCATAATACCCCATAACAGACATATCTTTTCAAACCCAAATTTTTAAATTTTATTTGCAGTGTGACAAATAAAACTTGTCACACTGAAAATAAAACAGACAATTTGACATGAAACTTACATGGAATTTGCTTCAGTTCAATTGCAAAAATGTATAAAAAAAAAGAGCAAATTGAGTAAATTGTGTGAAATTTCATTGAATTCTGCTCAGCTGTTTTTGAGGAGATGTGGATAGAATATTCCCCAGTATGCACAGATGGACAAGGATAAACCTATACGCCCCTTTTGGTGAGCTAAAAAATAAAAATCAAGTGAAACCAATGGATTAAAACTGAAGAGGAAAATGCAGAAAAAAAAAGCTCTGGGACACAGTCTGAATTTGGCACAGACTGAATTTGGTGCCAACCCCGACAGAGAGTAGCGTGAGACCCAGTTTTAGAGGAATGGCGCTCAGTGACCTTGCTGTGTTTATGAGTGTTTTATGTGGACATGCATAAACACAAAAACTGCACACTCCACACACTTTGATCATACCTGGGATACTCATGTTGATGTAAACACACTCTGAGTATCTGTATGTGTGCACATGCTAATGTGTCCTTGAGGTTAAATGACATTGATACACTATTGTGTGCAAGGACCTCTGCATGTTTAGGGCAGCAGTAGCAGAAGTTGTGACAAATCAGATGGGAGGAAAAAAGCTTTCTTATGTGGGTGGTAACATAAATCATATAAGACAAATTATGTTGAACAAAGAATAACAAATATATGAAGGACAAGCGACATTAACACAGGAAATGCCTATTACAGACTGCCTTGTATCCGAGCGTATTAGCTTTAACAGAGACAGTGGAAAAGGAGCGGTTGTTCAAAGTCAGACACACCTAAAACATACACATTATTGTTTGACTAAAAGAGCTGTGACAAAAACTCACACAGAAGCTCTCCTGCTAGCCTCTGGCTCACCTGTTTGACACACACTGCAGAATATGATCAGTATCACACTATTTGAAGACTTCAACACCTCAGAGTCGTGAGAGCTTTAACTAACGTCTGTCATGACTGACGCAAGTCTCAAAACGCTGTTGGAGGTGGGAGTCATCTCATTCACTTGATAAGGGTGACATGGCTTTGGAGAGAAAAACAGTGCTGGTAAATAAAATAAAGCAGTAACTGGGTACCAGTGTCATGCAGATGGGAGCATTTTCTCAACTTAGGATTGATTTGAAAGATTTTAATTGGTTACTGTACTGAAGCCTTTAATACTAGGAAAAGATGTCACTCACCATGCTGTATAATCATGATGACACAAATGTCAAGATCTGTGACGCTGTCTGTGCTCATTGCTCAATACTTTTCAGTCCAACTATTGTTTGTCAGACGCTAACAACAACATAATTGACAAGGCAGTGTCGTAATATTCAAATAAATGTTAAAATATTCATCCAAAGAATCCAAATGGTTCCTGTCCAACAATCAGCAAGTGCTAAAACAATGCAATTATCGATTAATCACTTAAGTCACATAACAAGCAACGAGCCTGCAGCCATGTTAGCAGCTCCACAAGACTGTACTTCAGTCATTTTGAGCTTAAATGCATTAGACGGCATGCTTACATACTAATAATGACAATGCTAACATGCTGATGCTGATCAGGTTTGTTAACTATAACCACTATCTTTGTTTAGCATGTTAGCATGCTAACTTTAGCCAGCTGCCACTAAAATCACAGCACAGCTGAGCCGATGGGTATTTAGCAGGTGTTATTCATAAAAAAAAAAGTAATGTACAAACTGACCAGACAACATGGCGGCGTGAGATGAAAAGTTAAGGGATCACCAAAGTTGCAACAATTCACCATGACATGAATGATACCAAATTGTGTGGCAATCGATAAAACAGATGTTGAGATATTCAATCTGAATCCTCAATTTTATAGAGAAAAAAAAAATTGGGTCACCAGACTCACAGGAGGTGGCTACAACTGCCAGAGGATTCATCCTTTGGGATCTATGAATGTCTGCACCAATCCATCCAGTAGAAGTGAAAATCTAGTGCTGGTGGCACTAAAAAATAAATAAATCATGGGATCAACAAAGCCTGTAGGAGTCATCCTTTAGGGAGCAGGAACAACTGCATAAAAAGTCCAGGACCATCTGGACCAAAGTGGTGGAAGGACCGAAAGTCAGATCAAGTGAAAGAAATTCATGGTCATCCACGCACCATTCATTTGCTGGTTCCATCTCCACATGTATGAGGAAGTGTGGCAATTTTGTTTCATTTTACAGATGAAATTAAAAATGTAGTTTTATGGGGGGGAAAAAAGGTAAGAAGAGATAGCACTAGCACTAGTCTGGTCTCAAATCTCAGATTGCGAAAATTGATTGCTAAGATACAGCATGAGCACACGATTGTTAAGGTTAAGCACTTTTCCCAGGCGCTTGTAGCATATTACTTTCTTTAAAGACTTGTTTCCAAGCCTCTTGGTATGCAATTGGCCATACTTTGGTTGTATGGTTCGGCCCCTTGTTGTGACAGCCACACCTCAAATGATTCACCCACACTGGATGAGAAAAGACGAACATGAAATACAAGTCATTCCCTCAAAGAGACAAAACAAGACCAGCAAGTCTGCCAAGTACCTTAAGAGAGCAGGCAAAGACAGGGAAAAACTTCTGAATGCTGTGTTTTGGAAAGCATTGTCACTTAGAAATACTTGGGGCTCTATCGCTTCAAGACCACAACAAAAACATGACTAAAACAACTGAGAGTTCTTAATGCTCTGTCACAAGACAAATGAAAACAGGCCACCGATAGTTAAAAACCGTGAAACTATACCCATTAGGAGGATGTAAAAGCTGACTGCTACAAAGAAACCAGTGATCCAACTTGCTCTCATTTCTAATAAAAAGGAGGATGCAGATGGTATTTGTTTCATATCATCACAGGTATAATTTCCTAATAACAGGAACACCAGGAAACTGTGAAATTGCTCCTTCCTCACAGCAACAGGTCTTGCTTGTACTTTCAATGCTGCCTCCTCATCCAACAGCCTTGACAAGCAGTTCACTCATTAACTTTTAGAGACTGACTGTGTTTTTATCTTTAGTGTACTGTGTTGTTATCACATGCCAATGTGTTTCTGTCAGTGCACACAGGTGAGATCTACCCTCACAATGTCCTTAGTCTGATGGGAAAGTGACACAAATGTGTATGTAGTGGAGTGTTAGCCTCAAGTAACCTACAGCGCTAAAAATCCTACAGCAACAAAAAGTTAGGTTGTGGGGACCTAACTTGGGGACCAGAAGATGTGCAAGTCCTTATTTCATTTAATTTACCCCTTGTGGATTAATCAGGTGATCCTTGTTGATCTACATTGATAATGAAGGATCATATTAAGTGTGCTTTCTAAAAAAATTTTTTTTTATCCTGCATTATCATTGAATAGAAAAGCTGTTTACAATCAGATTCTTTTGAACAGTCTGCACTGCAATACCCCCTAACAATAATGCAACTGCCACAAGGACATGCAGACATGATATATGATACAATGTCAACCGACTTTTCTGTCATAATGTATGAAAAATAATGGAAACCAATGGCTGCATCGAACACCAAAAGCATTACATGGCTTGCAAAGCGGGTTACCTGTACTGGATCATTTAACTTTACACACCAGCATGCACTTCAGCTGACATTTTCATTTACTCTCAGTGCACATATTAAACTACCAGGAAATGAGATAATTCTCTCAAAACACATATGGTGTCTCGTTTGGGGGAATTTCGCAATTTTCGACTAATTAAGGAAAATGACGACAGTGCCATTAGGGTTTGTGAGTTATCCAGTGGAGGGGGAATGCGAGGAATGCCAGGGTGCTGGGTGAGCCTGACCTGGATTCATAATTTATAATACACGAAGGTGTCGGATTAAATAAATAGAAACAGGTGCACTGGAGCTTATTGGGATACAACTAACAGTGTCGAGACAGATGTAGCTGTGGGTGACGACATATTAACGTTAGCTAGCCAGCTACATGTATCCCAACACAGAAAAAGAAATGACACCTTACGACCACACATATTAAGCTAATACTCACCTATTGACAACATTGTTAAATTACAGAATTGGGGTTTTCTGTTGCCCCAGCAAAGTCGACGCTCACCCGTAAAAGAAATTCGTGTCAGTTTTCCAGGTTCTATCGAGTTTTTTTAAAAGCTAGAGGGATCAACACTTTGGAAACAAAATGCTTCTTTGCATAAATACGACGCGTTTACAAAGTTATCAGCTAGTTTTGCTAGCTAAGCTAATTTTGCTAGCCTAACTATAATGCTAACACAATAATGTCATAAGTGACAGTATTATTAACGTTATCCAAAGGCTGTTTACAAATTGTATGTCGGGTCCGCTATATTAATCTATAAAGAGGAACTATTAAAAAAAAAGGCTAACAACAGTCTATTCTTACCGGGGTTGAAATTAGAAGTGCGCACCGAAACCAGGAGCCACCTTTCTGTTTACTTCGAGCCTTAGGCGAGACAGGGAAGTAAATACAGCTTCCACTACAGGCAGATGGCAGCGAGGATGCCTCTGGAGGAACAAGTGCACGAACAAGAAAAAATATGCCGAGCTGAAGGGAGTTGCTCAGAAGGGAATTCCCAGCCTCCTCTGGTTGAGCCCTCCTCCTCTCGCATTATGGGAGTCGTTGAGTGTAGTGAAACACATCCATGGCTCCTGTGTTTCTATGATTCCGCATGTTGATATAAATCACAATATTAAATTTTAACTGACTTTGCCTGAAAGAAACAATAAGACCATTCCAGCATGGTGCAAAGCAGCTGGTGTGAAATCTGAGATGATTTTGTTTTGGCAAAAATAAATCTTTACATAGGTAACTGCAGGGAATGCTGGTGGTGCCTCTTAGAGAACATTTCACTTATATTTCTCTTCATTTACACCACGCACCTTTGAGGCAGATTAAACTCCAACCCCTTTTCCAAAAAAGTTAGGATGCTGTGTATAATGTAAATAAAAACAGTATGCAATGATTTGCAAATCAGTGAAACCCCATCGAAAATAGCACCAATTCAACATTTCAAATGTTGCAACAGAAACATTTCATTGCTTTTGAAAATGATATCCTCATTTAGAATTTGATGCCAGCAACACCTTTCAAAAAAGTTTGGACAGGGTCATGTTTACTGCTTGTGTTGCATCACCTCTTCTTTTAACAACACTCTGTAAGCGTTTGGGAACTGAGGAGACCAATTGCTGTCATATTGAAAGGGGAATGTTTTCCCATTCCTGCCTGATGTAGGATTTCAGCTGCTCAAGAGTTTGTCGTATTTTATGTTTCATAATGCACCAAACATTTTCAGTTGGTGACAAGTCGGGACTGCAGGCAGACCAGTTTAGCACCAGGACTCTTTTACTGTGGGGCCATTCAGCATTAATGGTGCCTTCACAAATGTGCAGGTTACCCATGCCATGTGCACTAATGCACCCCCATACCACCACAGATGCTGCATTTTGAACTGACAACAAGCCTCTCCTCTTTAGCCCAGAGGACGCGGTGTCCATGATTTCCAAAAGAATTTAAAATGTTGACTCGTCAGACCACAGGACAGTTTTCAACTTCTCCTGAGTCCATCTTAAATGAGTTCAGGCCCAGTGAAGGCGGCGGCGTTTCTGGATCTGGTTTATATACGGTTTCCTCTTTGCATGGTAGAGTTTCAGCTGTCATTTGTGGAGGCAGCGACGAACTGTGTTCACAGACATGGATTTTGGAAGTGAGCCCATGTAGTGATTTCCACTACAGAATCCTGTCTGTTTTAATGCAGTGATGTCCACTACAGAATCCTGTCTGTTTTAATGCAGTGATGTCCACTACAGAATCCTGTCTGTTTTTAATGCAGTGATGTCTGAGGGCCTGAAGATCACAGCCATCCAACACTGGTTTTGGGCCTGAGATATCTGAGATTTCTGCATATTCTCTGAATCTTTTAATGATATTGTTACTTTAGACAAGTTTGTTTTGTAGTTTATGTCTTTGTTTGTCCGTATGATATCACAAGAAATTGTCAACAGACGTTGATCACATTTTGTGTAGGGATTGATCTCGGGCAGTTGATTAAATGTCGAGGCAGATACAGATGCGGATTCTGGGTCACTTTTTCACATTCTTCAACATTGCGAGATATAACCTTTTTAACATTTGGCTGCTATCTTGAAAAATAATAATAGACAGATCCAAATAAAAAGACCCATGCAGATCAGGATTAGATAAAAACATATATTTGGAGGGGGTCACCATTGTATTGGGTCACAGCACAGTAACAGAGAGGGGTGGAGACATGGCACTGTCACAATATGTAGATGAGATAATGCAGATTCTATATAATATTATACACCATTATTAAAAATCAGTTTTTGTTGATAGCTCTTAAACCAGGGATGATAAACACATGATTCTAAATGCTAGGAGTATTAAGTGGTATTACTTAATTTGGCACGAGGTAGATCCAAGTGAAGAAATGTGGTGACATCACCATAGTGTGTGCTTTCCCCTTGGTGCAATGTTATTACAGCTATTGAACATTAAATTATCCATCTTTGCTCACACACTAGTGGTCACACTACAGGTTAGGAACTTCTTAATGTACAAAAATGGAAATTCCCATTGATTTTATATCAGTTGAAAACAATTCATATCATGCTTTCCTACTTTTGATTAATGCCAAACAGATATGTAATAAGTCACTATTGTGATTTATATTTTGGGACACATATAAATAGAAAATGTGGTGTGGATTAACATGTTTTCAGCCTGCATCGTAATGTATTTAGATTTTTATTATTTAATGGTTGTGTTACATTTTTATTTCTAGATCTTTAAAATATTATAAAAAAATTGAGTTTTATAACTAGGGTCATGAACAAAGACCACGCCTTGAACACAACCCCATTCCACAAATAAGGCGTTTGAACATACCTTATCCATTCCCTTGTCCTTTGACTCAGTTCTCCAAGTGGATCCACAATCCATCCCTCCTAAATCATTTTGGCTCTCCTACATCCATATTATGCAATAAACAAATAACTTTAGTGAAATGCAGTTCTGGTATTGCCAAAAGTATTTGATAGTGTGGTTATGTGGTTGTGTAAAAAAAAAAAAAAAAGAGCATCTACCAATACATTATAAATTTTTTCCACAAATATCAACCTTACCTTGTAACGTCATTGAGTCAGTATTGGATGGTTCTGTTTGAAATAAACTCACTGCTTTTCATACTCTAATCATGACTTCCCTTTATAGACACATAACAAATCTCAGTATTCACTGAAGAAACAATTACTGACTGGAAAAACATGAACTCAGAAAATGGAAAAGAACAGAAGCACCACCAGATCCTCTTTGTGAATGCACCTTGCAGCATTATTAACAGCAATATTTTATTTGATCTTGATATGATGGGCAGACATCTGAAGCTGAAGATGCCAAACGCTCTTTTCCTGGGGCATCGCATAGCAAACAAGGGTAACCCTATACGCCCCCTTTGGCAGGAGCATAAAAAAAAACAACAACAAAAAAACAAGTGCTACTGGTTGATCATAAATCCAAAAAAGCTAATTAGTATGATTTTCTGGATTAGAAAAAATAAACAAAAGAGACTAACATGTAAAAACTTTTTCTATGACCAGAAAATATCTCAAGAGTGACAACATATTAGCTATGTACAAAAACATCAATAATATATTTATATATATATTTTTTCCAATCTTCTATACCCACTAAAATATACCAAAGAAGCAGCTATTGGTCAATCTGAGGAACTCGCTTAGCAACATGTTTTGAAAACTGTTTAAATATCCTTCAGCTGTAAATGTGAAAACTCAAAAAAGGAAAAGAAAAAGAAACGTAAATAAATTTAAAACATAGATCCTGACAAAAGTCCTGTGTTCATCCCGTGTGCCATTTTGGAATACTGCAGAGTCTGAGGAGGTAAGCCACTTCAACCAGCTTCTCCAGTGAATGAGAGTTTGTTCGAGTTCCCAAAAGTTTTTCTTTTTCAGTTCGTCACCCACTTGTGTACAAAGATTCAAACAGTTCCAGGACGACTGCTGTAGGCCACACACAAAATAGAAGAGCACTTTTTTTCCAAAAAACTTAGCAACCATGGGAGGAACGCTTTTGTTGCATTAGGGGAGAGGGACACAGTCTGGACACGGGAAGGGACAATGGGTTTAGCAGCCTATTTGTCAAGAGTCTCTTTCACAGTTGAATCCATTATCTACCCAGTCGAGCAAAAACTTGGCAATATATATACAGTACATAAAATACGATCACGAACAAGAGACACGGGATCATCCTTAAGTACAAAAAGTATCTTCTGGCACCTGTGTGTGGACTTGCTGTAGTGCGCATTTGTGGCATCTGAGGAGAAAAATAAGGTCCTGAAATATGCACTGATGGGCACTGAAGAGAGTGATAAAAGTGTGATCTGTATAAAATGACAACAAAAAACAAAAATATATTCAAATCTATAGCATTGACATGTTTACAGGGGATGTGTACATTATGTTATGAGGGGCTGGACCGCGGCAGGGCCAGTATTCGTCCGTTGGTCTTTCCCCCGTTCATGTGTGTGAATGGGATGTGGTGCTCCTCGTAACAGCCCCTCAGGGCCATGGAGGAGCCCTCGTCTCTGTCCAAACACTGTTCCCTCTGGGAGTAAGACGACGGGTCCAGCGGGATGCTCTCCATGTTTTCCATGTCGAGGTCGAAGTCTTCGCTCTCCGGCGGCTTATTCTCTTCACTGTAGAAGAAGGAGACCTCCTGAAAGGTAGGATGCAAGTCCTCACGTAGCATCTCGATGATCTCCTGGAAGGTGGGACGGATCTTGGGGTTGTATTGCCAACACATCTGCATCAGGTTGTGCCTGGGTGAGGACAGAGGGAGGGAGAGGTCAAAGTTAAATGATAGCGATGTATGGATGGTTGTTTGTTCATCAGTTACTTCATAATATTCTTGTTTCCTCTACACAGACAGATGTCTGTCCGCTGTGGTTGGGAATACCAAATGTAATATAATTCATCTGTAACTTACTTCAAATAAGCTTGAGATTTTCTTTTGGTTTTTTTGCCAACAAATTACATGAAAAGATCAATAAATGAATCTTAAATTTCTCAGTCCACAAGTAACCTTGCCTACTTTGGTACTTACAGTCTATCAGCGCAGTTGTCTGGCCGGTCTAAGTAGCCTCCATCCATGACAAATTTAAGGACCTGCTCATTAGACAGGCCCTGGTACGGCTGCTCGGCCAGCGTGCTGATCTCCCACAGCACAACACCGAATGACCTGACAAACAGGCAGAGACGAGACAACAACAGCGACAGGGAGAATGAGGACAGGCCAATTAGACATTGGACAGAGAGGTGAGGTAGACTGAGGACAGGAGAAGTAGCTGGTAAACAACATGGGATCAAAACAGGTTAGCTACGCAATGGGGTTCTGATATTTGAACATTTCTTATATACTGTTTATTATTCTGGTCTGGTTTTATGACCCATGGTCATTTAAAAATGGACAGGAAATTATTTGCCTTTGGAAGACAGCTTTGTTGTTTGTCATCACAAAAAAAAACATGATACAAGAAAAATTGTGTATCTGCAAAGTAGAAAAATGGCATTTTTATCGAGGGTTACCTGTAACTGATTTATTTTTTGTTTGTAGAATCTTTGAATATGCTGTATGATAAAGGATGAACTTTTATCCCCTACAAATGATCTCTTAACATTTCATTTTAGAGCAGCTCCAGGTCACTTTCACAAGCCCAAAATCAGAGGTGTCACTGACCAGCAGTCTGAATGTGCGGTGAAGACTCCGTCCTTCAGAGACTCAGGTGCCATCCACCTGACGGGCAGCAGGCCCTTCCCTCCTTTCCTGTAGTAGTCGGTCTCATAGATGTCTCTGGTCATACCAAAGTCTGGGAAGAAAAGATATTTGTCATTAGTTACAGTCAAACCTACACTAATTATATTTCCTACCAAGTCTTATATGTTTAAGAGGCTTCATAAATAGGAATAAGTTATTTAAGACCAATTTATTCCCAACTGCTTTTTTAAAATTTGCATCCAAGCACACAGACGCCCCTGCTTCTGGAAAACTCTAGTCCTAGACCAGAAACTAGACCATAACCTCTATCATAGCAGAAGGACAAAAACAGCCTCAGTTCAAATGTTTGTAAAAATGTAAAAATAAGCAAAATGAAGACCATTATGAGATGCAGACCTTCAGGGCCCCTACAAAGCATGCCTGACCTTTCATTGAATTCTGTCCAGCGGTTTTTGAGGAGATGTGAATAGACTACACCCCGTTAAATACGGACACTGGTAACCCCATGTGCCTCCATACAAATGGCTGGTTTTTGTTTAAATACTCATTTCAAATTCAAACTAAGGTCACAGTGATTTAAGTAGCAGCATGTTGTTTTTTTTTTATACTACCAACAGACGACATGTAGGCCCCCATCCTGATACAGCAATGTCATGTGATTAAATAAATAAATAAATCAAATGCTCCACAGCAACTGTTGCACATATGAACCAAATCAAAAACTGTTGTGCTAAAACTTACCTCCTATTTTGACGGTGAAATCATGAGCTACCATGCAGTTTCTGGCAGCTAGATCTCTGTGGACAAACTTCTTGGCGTTTAGATAAGCCATGCCGTCTGCGATCTCAGCAGCCATTTGGATCATCTCCTTCAGAGTAGGTGGTGGACGCCCGGGGTTGTTCTGTGTGGCAAAAGAAAGACTTTCAATGTCTGAGCTAAGTAAAGTGTATTCATAACACCTTCAAACAGTTTGCATAGAGACAGTAAAAAAAAAAAGCAACAAAGGATTACTGCACCACTTATAAACATAGAATGTAGAAGTGAAAAGAAGAAGCACATGGCAGGAGTATTTCTGCATGTTGCAAGTTCACCGAACTAAAAGTTCAATCCAAGCTAAAAGAGATAAGAATGTAATTCAAACACTTCATGTTTACGTCACGATTTAGAGATCAGTGTTACAATCTCAGCACCTCAGCATCAGGTCGCAGAGAGCGAAGGTAACTCTTCAGGTCTCCGTGGGTCATCAGCTCCATCACCACCAGCGTGGGCTGGCCTTTAGACACAACGCCCAGCAGACGCACCTGAGAAACAAGGACAAGGATTTTGATTGCTATGCAGTCTGGCTTGATGATAACAGCTCAACATAGGAGAGATCTGGTATTTACACATGACGGGACATTTTAGTACTTAAATGGTGTGTTTCAGAAGATATCATCTCTCCTTACCACATGGTGGCAGCTGAAGGCCTTCATGACCGAGGCCTCATTCAGGAACTCAATTCTCTCTCGGAGGCTGGCTGACTCATTCACCGTCTTCACCGCTACGCGTGTGTCCCCGTCGCCCTTGATGATGTCCTTGGCGTTGCCCTCATAGACCATGCCGAAGGAGCCCTGACCCAGTTCCCTCAGAATAGTAATCTTTTCTCTGGCCACCTCCCATTCATCCTCCTCATACACTGCAGTCACATATCCAGGAACACATACAGCATTATGATGATGGCGTTTACATGCAAAGAAGAACACAGGTTTGGAAATAGGATAATGTGATTATGTGTTTATGCAGTTCGTCAGTAGTCAGATTTCTCCTGTTTGCCTGACGTCTTTACAAGACTGGTGTTATTTTATGTGAATTAAACGTCAAATTCTACCAGAAAACTGAAAAGTGTTTTACGATGCAGCAGCTCAAAAGAGATTTTCGGCCTGTTTCTTTGCTTTGGAGCATTTGAATTAAATGAATGAACAAGCACAGAGTAAAGCAAAGTTTTCCCTTTCTGTACTTAATCTTTATATTTGCAGAAATCCAATCAGACTTTGTCATTTAGAGGTGTACAAATTAAATAATATAGGATACCTTTGAATCCTGCGATCTATTTTACATGTCATTTATAAATTTTGACTGTTCACTCACCGTCACCGGCACTGAGATACTCTGGGTTTGAAGAAGCGTAGATTGGACCACTGGGCCCTTGAGTTTGACTAAAAGGAAAAACAAAAAGGCATTTAATGACAAAACTAACAAAATGGGACATATAAGGTAAATGAGTGTGATAATAGCGTACTTCTTCTTGAACATGACGATTCCTATTGCGGCCACACATAGCAGCAGGACAAAGCAGATGATTGGTCCAATGACGATCTTTACTATGTAGAGAGGATCGCCTGTTCAACACATTGACCCAGACAGTGAGTTCAACTGAAGGACAAAAACAAACTCTTATTAAACCTCACTAAACTGCAGCTAAGATCACTGCATTGAGTGATGCGGGGGGGCTCTTGTATGTTTTTCATGTTAATATTTTGCTTTTAAATATATTTACATCAATTTCTTGGTCTGATTTTAAAGTTTTAGACAGCAGCTGATTACGTCACAATACAATACACATTGTTGAAGAATGTTTTGCGATTTATATGTTTTTTAGAGTATGAATATTATGAAATCAATTTCCCACTGAACTAACACCATGTCTCAAATCCATAATACTGACTCTCTACGTAGGCATTGAATATGTGTGTGTGTGTGTGTGTATGCCATGATTTTTGAGTGTGCTTATGATGGAAATTATTCTGCTAAATTTGTATGAACCAAGGAAGCTGAGGAGATGCTTAAAGTTGGAAAAAAGTATTAATTTTAGTGGTAAAACAAATTGAAATTTAATTTGCAGCAGCTCCAAGGTTGCAGTTTGATTAACATCCACACGTATCACATCCCTTCCTGCTTAGTGTGAAATGTTAAATTAGATATATTTGATATACATATTACATATTTTTGTACACTCACCGATTAAACAATAAACTATAACTGGTATGAAGGACACAAACTGTAAAGATGGAGACCTACTTGGATCCTGGACGCTGAAATACGTGGGCTCAGTCCAGGAACCGTTTCCAGCCAGTGAGGTGGCCCGTATCCTCACCGTGTAGTTCCCAGGATGCATCACTTTCAGCCTGCAGCCGCGAGTCATTTTGTACATGTTCCTTGACACGCAGTAGTGCAGCTCCTTCAAAAGAACAACACTGAGGTTCAGCCGCTCAGAGAGAAAGAAAGAAACTACATCATATAACAGCGGCATCATAATTTCCAAGTTTCAAATAAGGTTTTAACTCATTATATTGTTTCATCTCCACTGTTTAAACTTATGTGCTGTTACTGTTTTCCATATCCAATAACAACCAGTTAATTTGCTGGGCTGTCTCCATAGCAACTAAAACATGGTGTGACGCTAAAATACCTTATCCATTAAGTTGATCAACCAAATGGCGTTAGCGAGACCATCAAGCCAAAAATCAAAAAACAAGTCATCTAATGAGTACTGCCTCTCTAATTTGTCTGTGCTGCATGGCTATATTTAAGACAGACAAATTCAATTTGATTCCCAGAAAAATGTTTTTCAATTTTTCCTGTGTAGCCTGAGTCATCATGTTTAATGAGAATGGGGAATATAAAGTGCTTTCTGAGTCAGATTCATGATGGCAGCAGGTGGAGCAGGTGCAGTCACAGCTTTCTTGGTATATGGATTACTTATTAAAGTTTGAAGACCTGTCAACATCAATTCACTTTTGAAAAATGCGTGCCAGCAGTGCTGATTTGTTTAGCTAACAAGCAAATGAAGCCACGGGAAACATGCATCTGTGTAGAATTGCGTGAAGACAAAGACAAAGCCACTAAGTGATGCACTCATCATCATGGATTGTTTGTGTGTCTTTTATTGTGGTTTTGATTTTATTGAGTCACACTGATTTATGTATTTTACATACTGTGCATGCTTTACATGTCTGTGCTGCTGGTTCGCCTGTTTCACTTAGTGTCTAATAATACAGCACAATATTGTCTTAATTATTAGTCTATATTTCTATTAAGCCCTAGTTTTGCATGTCATGAGCCTTTGTCTCGTATTTTTTAATTAGTACCACACAATATAGTTTGGATGGCATCCCACGTTATGTTTTATTAACATATGTAATCTAATTTCTATTTTTATTATATGTATATTGCTTTTCTTATCAACAAGTTAAAATCATTCAAACAAAGCAAACAGCAAATGTGTGTGCAGATGTGTGTGTGTGTGTTGCGTATTTCTTCACCTCACTGTCTCCCAGTCTCTTGTAATTGACCTCATACAGGATGATCATACCATTAGGGGCTACTGGTTCCTGCCATGTGATGTGCACTGTATTTTCTGTCACCTCGTAACTGATGGGACCCCTGATGTCATCAGCTTTGTCTGGGGAAAACAAAGTCACATGGATTCATGAGAGACATTTCAGACATCATTATGTAACGTCCAAAGAGACTGATCATTAGTCATTCTTGTTGAAACAGGAAGTTAGGATGGGACAAGGGCTGTAAAAAAATATCAATACACTTGAGAATTGCCGTGTTTTCCCCTGTGATCCTGTATCGAGTCTCATAAATGCTCTATCAGTTTCTATTTAATAGTTTACAAGCAAATATTTGTGGCTGTGGTTCATTTTCTTAGCTAGATAGTAGTGTTGTAATCTATCTTCATCCTTTTGACTCTTCCACTCCAATGTAATGGTGTTATCTGAGACAGGAAGATGTAGGCACATGGACCTGGCGTAAACACTCCAAACAAAGGCCTATATAATAATATATGGCCTTCCTCACACAATCTCAATATACCACATTTTTACTTCAACTCATGAAAAATGGGAGTAAAAACAAAAGTGTTTGTGTATTTACGTTTTTGTTGAGTGCATAAGAATAAAACATTGCCTTTGTAGGCCACTAGATGGCGCTTTAAAGATGCATTGTTTTCTCTATGTGAGAGAGGAGATGAGGGGCCATAAACTTTGAGAGCTACAGTAGATTCAAATCAACAGCATCTCCAGAATGAGACAGCTACAACTCTGTTGGCGATGGCGTGACTTATTACTTAGACCCACGCTCTTCCCCTCCTTAGTAACAGCAACAAAAGCAGAACCATCAGTTCACCTTCGGGCAATGTGCGAGCGCTGACATACGCTGCCATGCTGCAGCGGGTGGGGTCAGTCGGGTGGTTGCAGGCATGGACCTCAATCTGGTAGCTGGTGAAGTGGCGCAGGTTGGAGATGACAGTGGACTCCTTGGCATGGACAGTGACCACAATCTTAGTGCTTTCAAAGGTCTCTTCGTCCTCATCCTCAGGGATTCCTGTGGCCCGCGGTGGGCTCGGTGCGGTGGTGAGGAAGGGGTGTGTTCGGTTGGCGATGCCCATCACAGCGCGTCGTTGTCTTGAACGTCTACACAAGGAAAGGGCAAGTTTAAAGAGATTCGCAAAACATCTAATTTGAAGGACGACATCAGAAGTTTGGAGGATAGAAGCAAAATGAAAAGGAATTCAAAAGTAAACAATCACAGAATAAACGTCTTCCAGGAGAAATAGTACCCCAGTAACATTTAAATAAAAGATATTCGGGCAGAAATGTAAGACGACTTAGTTTAGCCCTATTACTCATACTTTTCTTTTATGAAGGGCTTTCCATGATCCAAATACCAAACACAGAATTGTATATGAAAACTTTAATGTGTGAGCAGAGAGCTAAACGGGAAGAGAAAGAAAGGCCTTTGTGAATTTAGTCCAACTTGACTCAAGCCTTAAAGTTCATGAATAATACAATCATTAATCACCACAGATTTCTTCCATTTAATTCTGAAGACAAACTGCTCTGTTGTCTTACTTGATCTCAAAGACTTCATTGTGGAGGTAATTTTCAAAGGTTTTGCGGTACTCTGAGTCCTCTTTCTCCTTCTTGAGCTCTTTGTCAGTTTTGGGGCAGGCGCAACATCTTGTCCCCTGGCCCTGTTCCTCCGTCTGGTTCCTCTTCTGCTCCTCGTCACTGTCCATCTGAGTGGGCACCCGTGATGGCAGCTTCATCCCTGGTGAAAGAGAGTAACAGAAATAAATATAAAATCAGACAGACTGGAATGAAAGCTGCAATAAACACGGACACACAACATACTGTAGTCTTATGCACAAATGTTCATGAACAAACCCTCTAACACACATGCCTGAGGTGCATGTCTGTCATTGTCATCCTGAAGTCCTCAGTCTCTGTTATGATGATAAATAACCAGTGACATGACCTCCCCGCAGACTCCCATCTCTGGATGTGTGGGAGTGAAGGGAGATCAAAAGAAGAAAGCTTGAGCTTTGTGGTGTGATAACATGGAAGGACGCTGATGACAAGTCATCGGCGTGGGGCAGGATGGGACAGGAATAATTCAACCAAGATAAGTGTCTGAACTTTGCATGAACCCGAGTCGGAGCGAGAAGAAGATCCTTACTGGCCCAGTGTCCCGTTTCACCAAGTTTCAAGTAATAACACCACCCAAATAAAAGACTCACCTTTACGACACTTGATTGTCTTGTTCAGTGGGTCCAGCGTAGCATCTTCCGTTTTAGGGACAAACGCTCAACTCACAATGGGGTCACTACGCCATTTTTTCAGCTACACTTTTCAGTCAAAGATCTCATCTTACACTGTGCCTTGCATATATATTGCTGCTGTCATGTGGAAATTTTCAACACCAGTTTTGGTGACTTTATGCTTTTTTTGATTAGTGCTTCTAACCTAATGAAACCTTTAAGGAAAACGCAAAAAAATGAAGTTAACAGCAAGGCTTTTCCCCCCTGGTCCTTGAAAAGATGACTTTTAAGACTTATATCAGACAATAAGGTTGATCTTGTTTGTAAAATTGTGTCTTCGGTTTTGCTGATTTCTATATAATGTGACTTGATATATTTGGATTATTAAAAAAATGAAAATCCACCCATCCAGGGCAATCCGATCACCACTACCACAGAGTGTCCTTGGAGCCAACAGACTTTGAGTGATGAGAGCTCTTCTACTAATGGAAAGACGTCTCTCTCTCTCTCTCTCTCTCTGAGACAGACACACAAAACCACTAAAACAGAAGCAGAAACGAGAAGAGCACAGCCATAAATAATAATGTGACTCACCCTTCTGACAGTAGTCAAACTTGTAGAGCTCGCTGGCCTCAGGCTGGCGCTGGCAGAAAACCAGATAGTGTGTGATGTTGCCGTTAGGGTCGTTGGGTGATTTCCACTTAAGGATGATCTGGGAGGAAGAGTTGGATGAGGATATGGGGTCCAGGGGGACTGAGGGTTCTGGGAAGACATCACAGAAATACAGAAGAAGAGGTTAATAAGTAGGATTGTGTTCCTCTCATACGAGAGAGGTCTTTATTCTGATTTTACCAAGTGAAAAAAGCAACAACACCAGTCTTGATGATATTCATTAAAAAAAGATTAAATGTATATTCATCTGGTATATTTTCAGTTAATTTCTATAAACAAACTATTTGTATTTAAAGGACCCAAAGATAAAAAGGAGTGCTGTTGAAATCTAATTTACATTTCATGCAGTATGACTAATGAAACACACTTGCTGGCAGGGCGTTGTCTGTGAATAACAGCTGCCTGCTAGGGGTATCTACAGTTTTGTTTCTTCATTTTTTTCTTTCACTCATATTAGAGCCACTTATAATGGTAACACTCCCGATTCAATGAGCGTTTCTATTTATATTAAGATGAATAAAATATCTATTTTCAGTAGCAATTTCTAAACTCTGGGCTGCACATGGAAAAAGCTGTTTTGCTTATTGTAATTTACACATTTTGCAAGATATTTAAATACCATTTTTAATACTGATTGAAAATGTGCTTTTCATTGGTGTATATTGTGGCTTTGCTTTTTTTTTTATAGCTTAGTTCTTTTTTAAATGTGAAGCTGTGGTTTAAATGCTCAGTTTCAGTTCTAGTCTTCAGTAGTTTTGGCAGGTGCAATTTTTTGTGTTTAAAAATTGAAATGATTTACTTTTATTTTCTAATAGCCTTCATTGTAAGCTTTACATTTTGATAGGTTATAACAGAAATAGCCCTGCTGTATTTTCTTGTCCTTATTTTAGAGTGATTGATTTAGAATAGGGCCTTAATTTATTTCCAAGGTAGTTTAACTTCAGCTTTATACTTTTCAATCTTTTCTAACCTCAGTTGTTGACAACGTTTACATAGCATTTAGTTTCTATTCAATTCTTGTTCTGGTTTACTGCAATAACTGTGATTATCACACTAATCACCTTGTGTTGACACGTTTATATTATCTGACATGTGGTACACAAGATGACTGTAGAATTACGTGTATTTTTAAGCTGTGAAACAAACAGCTTACATTTTTCTTTTTTTATTTCGATCCTGCTTAATGAAAAAAGATTAACAGGACTAACGAAAGAGGTACAATAAACAAGAGTCAGTGTGGGATTTGCAAAAACAGGATGAAGACTCAAGTGCTTGTTATTGGTGAGAATTAAACACGGCTAAAAATGGCAGCTACTTTAGCATTGTTTCAGGACAAATTGCACTTTTTTTTTTAATCCTAATATACATCAGCATGAGTTTCGTGATCAAATGTAGCCATCTGATAGGAAAGAGTGTCTTCTGTGCTGCAAGTACAAAAAGAGGTTGCCAGCTATATATGGCCAACACTGTACAGTATATCTGATTGTCTGGTGAGTCATCTTTTAAGCAGGTCTGATTTTCAAGCAGGGGGCAAAATGAGAAACATTGCCCTGGACTGTAGTGGAGCAGGAGCTCTGACAGACAGCGACATAAATATAGTAAGTTTACATGTAGACATCATTACTTCATAAGAAGAGTGTCATGAGGAGAACACATGGTGGTAGACGGTAGATGAGTGTTGCCTGGGAGTGTCAGACTGAACCCTAGGTAGAAAGACCTGTGCATTGTTGTCACAATGTCATTATTTTGCTTCATGATGGTGCAACAGACTAGTCCGACCGCATTGCCAGACTAAACTCAGCAACAGCTCATGTGCAAAGACAGCTTTGCCCTTTTGACAAGGTATGCTGGTTAGACATGACACAGACCAGGCTGAGCGATTGATGCATCTCTGTCGGCAAAGTGTTTCATTTGATGCGCTTAATCAGGAAAAATAAACAAAAAACGTCCGTTGTGTAAAAGGAAGCTAGTTAAACAGGACATCACTGCTATGCCGAACCCAAACTGTACACAACACACACTGCAGGTGGCAGAGGACAGCTCTGGGGAAGAGATTAATGATTGTTGCATGACTGACTGATGCCGACACCTTTCACAAAGCGGTGGCCTTTCCCCCCCGGGCAAACTGTTCTTGTGCCAAGGGCATGTTGTCAGCAGTCAGGCTGACACAAACACACAGAATCCACCAGTCAATGAGAGTAAGACCACAAGTGTGGATTCAGGATGACCTTAAAAATAGTTGCACACTGGTTCAGGAGACATGATAGGCCTTTTCCACTTCATTACCTGTATCCTAGAGCTCCCCAGAACCTGAACTTTTATCAAACTGTAAGGCTTTGCTTGAGAATCGACCTTGTGTTTCCTCTGTGTTTTATAAACCAGAACATTCCAGACGGATATCATCATTTTCATGGGGTTGCAGCTTGGTAGGCAAGCACAGTAGTGGAACAGACAATAAGGGAATAAGTGCAGCAGATATTGATTTTCATTTATGTTTACATGTAATCATTTTAAAAATGTCAATGTCAATAAATTAATGGAGGGGCTGCTGCTCAAATGTCTGTGTGACTGTTTCTTCCATACAAGTACATTACGCATTACAGTGTTACATTAACTAACTCTTCCTGACAGGAGTTAAAACAACCAATAAGCTTGCTGAATGCGTACATCCACAAAACGCATTGTTGAGATTTAAGTGAAGCATCAGCTACTCTGCAAACAAAATCTGAACATCACATACATACGAAGACACACACACACAGCACTGACATTCATTAATTGTATTAAATGCCCCTGACGGTACCTGGAATTTGGATTTAGTTCCTCCTCCTGACAAAAGGTGAAATTTAAGTTAAGGAACCTGCCCCCATACTGGGGGGAGTACGGAGGAAACAAAATCAGAACCAGTGACAATGGCTACACCTTAAAGCCCCTTTAGAGCAAAAAGGCCTTGAGAACCAGTGACCAACAGAAATAGGAATCATATTTACTGGTGGCGTTGGTGCGAACATAGATGATCTCGCTCTTGGCTCCGTGGACCTGGTGCTCGTCCGAGGCTGAGAGCTGAGTCTTCACCATTATGGCGTACTGCGTCCAGGGCTTCAGTGGCAGGATGAGATGACCCGGTTCAAACTGCTCTTTGTCGCCCTCCGTGGCTCGGCGTGGAGCGTCCACATCAGCTATCACCCAGCTGTTGGAGCCGCAGGCGTCCTGCCCGTCAAACTCAGTTACATTCTGAAAAGGTCTGTTGTGGAGGAAAATAATAACAGTAACCAAAAGGAGAAAAATGGTTATGTGTAAGCCTGAATTGTATTTCAGGTGACAAAGATATTGGGTTTCTGTTTTATGTTTTACAATTTATCATGATATTTATCTGACGAGTCAGTAGAGGAAAAGAGCATTAAAAAAAACATTGCAGTGGCTGTGGAGATCACTAAAAATGATGCTGGTTCAAAGGGAGGATTTTCCAGGATACCAGTGAATCATCAAATTTGCGTCAAATGTGTCTGATCTATTTGAAGACGCATTGTTTTGTTTTGTTTTGTGTGTTAAAGGTTTGTCAGTGAAGCAGGGAACATTAGCACCATCCACTAGATTTATTGACTTACATGTTTGCAATCAGTTTTTATTATCTATAAAGTACTTAGCACAGCTGAAAACAATAATGGGAGACAGAGCTCTAAGTCTGATCGTAACTGGCTGACTGAATATTAACTTACGCTTCTTTGTAGAGGACCATGAAGCCGAGCAAGTCTCTGAAGTCTGGAGGCCAGAAGGGTTCCCACTTTATCATTATTTTATCGCTCAGGGTTCGAATCTGGGTAAACTTCAACACATGATTCTCACCTGAGGAAAAGCAATCCATTAAAAGCAATGATGAGTTCAAAATTAAGCAAGAAATTCTGTATGTTTTAAAATCTCTGTTATAGGGAGATATTAGCAAAGATGTATTTACTTTTGTTTTTTAGCATGAAAGCATCCTGATGTCCTGAAGCAGCTGCTCCCCCTTGACAAAACTGATACAACTACTTCTCCCACACTGCAAAACTCCTAGTTTAATATTATATTCAAATTTCATTTTGTCTGTATGTTAGGTTGGAGAGACACCTAAAAAAAGGACCCTTATCGGGTTCAAACAGTGGAAGACGTGGTTCATTGGTCTGCTTAACCTTTAAAGAGTACAGTGCCACTCTAGTTTTTGGAGTTTAAGACACATTGTACTTGACAAAAACCTTATTAACCCACAGCTTAACCTCACTTCATGCTTCAAACTCAATTTGCTTACACACATACATGTAACTGCAATGTTCTGACCTTCTAATCTGGCCTGGGGCCTTTGTAGAAAAGGACTTTACAATAAAAAAAAAAACCCTGAGAGAATTAACAACCAAAACCCCAACATGGATTTTGCTTTGTTAGACAAAGTGTTCGAATCAAAAAGAGGAACGGAAGACAGCCATAGTCATTCAGTAATAAACGCGGGGACTAGAACTGATCTATTATTAGAGAGAAGCACCAACACTGGCAGCAGCCACCGTCTTCCTCTCTTTACTGCAACTCTCTTATGTCAGAGAACACATCCAAGTCACATTAAAGAGAATATATACCCTTGTCTTCATGTACATTAACACACAATGAAGTCATCCCTACACATCCCATCCCTGAGGGCACAAACAGAACACCTATATCACTGTGTAATCATGTTTAACGATTACTGGTGTCTTGCTCTGTTAGTTGTTCCTAGTTTAACTTGCAAACATTGGACAGGAAATGACCACTGACTATGTTTGCGTCTGTACTAGGACAAGGACTAGTGTTTTCTGTTGCGATAGTAACACCGGCAACAACTGTCATGTCTTCAGAGCCAAGGTTCTTACATGAAGCCTGGTCTCCATTGGTCTTGGAGGCGATGTCGTTCTTGACTTGCCGCTCTTTGGTCCCAGTCACCTCTTCCATCTTGCGGATTTCAGTCATGCAGAGTTTGGAGTTGTAGTGGAAAAACATGCGTCCCTGCAGGATGGTCAGCTTGTGTTTGGACCAATCCCACAGCTGCCGCAGATTCTGGTTATCCAGGGCATAGAACGAATAATTCCTGGAAAAGATCACACAAGATTACATGAACCTATTTCAGTGAGGATGTTATTAAAGAGCCTCTTCAGTAACATGAGAAGTAAAGTATTTCAGTATGGTTAGCCTACAATTTGCATCATCATCATTCTTTGCCATTCCTACTGTAAGTGTTGCTCATTGTGCTACAAGCGTCCTGCATCTCGTTTGAATGAAGCCTCACATATGATTTAGGAAAGTCTATCAAAAAACAGCTACCACAGAAAGTCATTTTAAAAAGGTCAGTCCTTCCGCTTTTAACTCATAATTACAGGAGGAGGCTCTGACATGGCATGGATGAGATGGGCTCAGGAGACGGAGTCTCACCCGATTTCCTGCTCCTCTCCACGAATAACACGGAGTTTGCGGAAAAACGAGAGGGATACGAGGGCGTAGGAACGTCGTACTGTCAGGAAGCCAGTGATCTCCTCCAGCTGGCCCAGGCTGGCCTCCAGTTCAGCTGCTATGTTGTCTGCAGGAAACCAAAAGACACAAATCTAAAGTGACTTCTGCAGGATAAGTACAAAAACTCCCAGATAGCTGTTCATTGGCACCAAAACATTTGCTGCTGTCTGTGTTTTACAAGCGATGCCATGAAAACCCCCCCCAAAAAATCCTTATCTTCACCTCGAACACACAGAACTGACTCATGCAAATCCTTAATCTTTGTTTGAATTGTCTCAGTCTTGTCTTCTGTATTGATTGATTGATTGTATTGTATGTGATGATTGACGAAACTGTGCATTCATTTCATAAATTCACACGTCATTTCCGTACATTGGTGTGTGGTGTTGATCTGTATGCCTGGACCTAATCATGATTCAGTAAAACAAACCAGTGACTCACTTCCTCCACGCAGGTTGATGACCAGGCTCCCGTTGAGAACAGTGCAGCCTCTTAAAGCCTGGGCAGCCGTGACAGACTCTACATTTTTCAGACCCATACATACCTTTGGACAAAGCCCTGCACAGGGGGTGCAGTTGAGCCTATAGAGCAAAAAAAACAAAAAAAACACTGATTAGAAAAAATATCCCAAGACAATGTCTTCCTAATAACAAAGTATGCTGGCGTTAAACATTTATGGTGATTTGAAGTACAAAAAAATTCCATGCCATTTTCCACTTCTATTTTATTTTTTTTCCTATAAGATGTAAAACTAACACTGACATATTGTCACATTTTAAACTAGATATATTCACTGACTCCAGTGGGAAACATCTGGCTCTACAGCTGCTCCACTACATGCTCACCGGCAAGTCACCAACAGCGTCCGTCTGCTGTGTGGTGCTGGGCAGGGCACACAGTTTGTTTTGAGGACCAGACAGCTTAACAGTGAACTCAGAGATGCTAAAACGCTGCACTGATGTAATGTATGATGCAAATGATGTAAATGTATTTTTGTTTTGAATTAACAGACAATGGACTGACCCCAACCCTTCACCTTACAGTAACAACCGGGATTTACAACCTGGCTTACATAATGTTTTCATAAGAAGTCTCTTCTCATAACACACATATGGCCACAGCTTTGTTTGCAGACAATAATAACCCATTTCCTGAAACCTCATCCGGACAATCCTCGCGCTCATAATGTGACAAATACAAACTTTGATAAGGTAAAATCCAAAGTACACAGCAACCTCTGCAGCTCCTCAGACTCACGCAGCAGAGAGGACAGATTTTAGCAGAGACGCATGTTGTGGGTGACGTTTTTTGTTTTTTTTTGTGTGTGAAGAGGATTTGGCACAATGAGACAATGACGGGCCGTTTGCCATTGGTCTGAACATTTTTTGGCTGCTGGCTGGTTCATGAGGTGAGAAAGCCTTTGTTTAACAACAGTTGAGTAGGCTGGCGGGACAATTACAGAAGAACGTGGCATTTCTTTTGTGAATGCCAAATAATGTGAGTGGACGGTAGCTTATGTGCTATGGATTTCATGACACTGCACTACTCTATACGAAGTATAAATATGAAACAAAGAGTATGCATTGTCTTGTAGTAATGCTGTACTTATGAGATTAAGGACAGCTCTCTACAACAAAACAAACCCACCATATGACACAAATGTTGGTTGTGTCTTGCAAATAAAAGAAGGTGAAGGACATCGTTTCTCCATCTGGCTCATAACTTTCCAATCCATCTTGACCTTTTTCCCTTCTATAGTGCCACATGGTCTCTCAGCCTAGAAATTCATTACTTCTCTGAGCACATTGCTTATCCTCAATTTAAGCACTTCTGCTTCCACAGCTTGGTTCAAGGCCAACGCTGGGAGACAGACAGAGAAGAGATGGGTCATATGGGCTACAGAGAGGGGGCCAAAAGCCCTTTTTAACCAGAGATGCCACAATATTGCTATAAAGAAGACCCGGCAAAACAGCACTGCAATGACGCTGCTTCAGTGTGTGATTTTCAATAGCATGAGCCTTGACGTGTAACGAAACAGCATGTATAACATTGGTCCATCCTGTTGTGTCACACTTTTTATGTAGATGTTGATTAAGCTCTGTTGCTACCTCCGCTGCTGGCATAAAGACAGAACAATAATAGAGAACAGCCGGGTTCTCAACTGGTCAAAGGTGGAGATGAGCAGCATTGTTGCTGCTAACACTTGGCAAGAAATGATCCAATCCATACACTGAGAAGTGTTAGTCTGCCGATATGAGCCGTTTCTACTGAAATATACTACATGTCTTTATGTTGTCTTCTTCACTTCATTAATATTTATCATAATTAAGCTAATCTTATTTGGCATGAACACAACTTCTATTGTGCCCAAGTGTGTAACTTTATGACTATCACTCCGCAAAGGTATTACAAAGATGCAACTCTACTGCAAAACTCTTACTGGGTACATGTTAGAATATTATTCATTTTCATTTTTTACAAATGAAAACTAATCAGTCCATGCCAGTCAAAAATAGCTAGGGTGCTCTTGAGCAAGGTACATCACCTTCATCTGCTCCAGTGGAGCTGCATCTGTTCAGAGTCCAACTACAAACCTCTCGGGTGTGATTGTACAGTATGTAACTCCATCAATGTGAAGATGCATGCTGTTCAAACCGAGATTAGGTGCTTGGCAAATCCTCGGTGGATGAATAAAGGTTAAACACACATGACAAGGCAAACACTGCAGCAGCACAACCACTTTTGCTTGTCATCACCCCCGTTCGTGACAGACTGTCTGTCTATGCTGCTACAGTTGGCCTCTCATTTCCTTGCAGCCAGGGGAGTCGAGGTCCGGCAACCCAAGGCACCGACAGTCTGTCCCAAATGCCTGTCTGACTCCCATGGTGTTTGCGGTCGACTAGAGAGTCGTATTGCGACAAAAGACAATGGGTCATGAAAGATCCAGCCAAGTTTTCAACCTATGTCAGCACAGATTAATCGGGGCTGCTTGGAGAGTCTGTGCTAGCAGGCATGCCCACCATGATCAACAGCCCTGACACGGATCAATGAAGGTGCCAAAGAGGGAAGCAATAAAGGTCAATGGCAGGTCAGCACAAGTGCAACACCTTTCTTTGGTGAGCGAGGCCTGTTTGGATGCAGCTCCAAATGTACACGCAAAACAGGTTGTCATTTACAGATGTAGAGGAAAGAGAAAAAAACACTTACAGCTAAACATCTGTATTTGCCTATAGTTTGTATACCGCAATGCCGGCGGCTGGTACACAACCATCAATTCTGCACAGTGGATGCTGACTCAAAAGCAGACACATAGCTGTGCCAGCCTTCCTGCAGCGCGGCACCACTTTGACCTAGTCGTCTGTAATCTCACACACACACACAAAAGAGTTGTGTGCAGACACATCCAGAGCACCGTCGGAGCTTCGCAGGAGGACTTTCAGTTCCTGTTGAATCTGAGCTACAAATAGAAACAAGTGCTAAAGCAAAGCAGTAATCTATGCAAGATCTCAGTATTTTTCTCAGATAGAATTACTGTTAATGTGACATTACATTTACTGAATAACTTTCTTTCTTTCTTTTAGATTGAGTTTTTTTTTTATTGTTAATGTAGCTGAGATGTTCACTGTTGTATATTTGTTCTTATTGGACTGCTAAATGACTCCCAGTAAGTATGAAAAACTTTTCTTTTTTTTTTTTTACATTTTGTGTCTGCGTCAAATACACCAACCAATCTGAATTACATACATATACAAGTGTGGTGCACGTAATATTTTTTGGTCTGGTTCTCAAAGGAGCAGCTGAAGATGTTGCTTGATGCTCATTTTCTGCAGTGCATGAAGCAGACATGTTTTAAGTCACTGTCATCATTTATAGCCACTTGAATTTGAATGGCTTCCATGCAGACCATCTAAGATTGTGAAGCTTCCCTACTTTGACAAAGGCAATGCTATTCTCACATATATCATACCTTTTTGACAATAACCAGTCTGTGATAAGAAAAAACGTATTTGTAAATGAAGGTAATGTTTTTATTTAGAGCAATGTGCAGCAGTGTGACAGAATTAAGTGGGCTTTTAGGGAAATTACATGTAGGAGGATCAAAAAGTCTCCTATGTATAGACTAAGGCTTTACTCTTGACAGGTATGTGACTGTGAATTCGCATGCATTAATGCATGCAGAATATCAAGCCAGCTCTACTGATCACACATTGCTCTGTGAGACCATTAAGAGCCCATCAGACCAGCATAAGTGTCCACTTACGAGGAGGAGTTGACAGTCGTGTAGCCAGAGGGACACTCGGGGATGCAGGCACCGTTGTGGATGACGTACTCGTGGCAGTCAGGGCTCGTGTTGCGCTCCTTGTCCCGCTTGCATCTGTTGTGGAGATCCTGACAGAACGCAAAAGAGACACAGCGCCAGCCCTTGTAGGTGAAGCGGTTTTCGGGGCAGCGCTCCACACAGCTGCTCTCGTGCTGGAGGCCACGGCAGGCCACACAGTGATGGGCCGAGTTGGGCTTGATGCAGCCGCCCAAGCACTGGTCATGGCAGCATTGGTCGTCCTTGGTGCAGGCCCGATTTTTGCACTGAACAGGGCACACTGCAGGTGAGAGAGGATCAAGAAAGTTAGGTTCTAGAAAAGGTTAATTGGCTCATTTGCAAAAATTTAAGACTGAATGTCAGCTGCATGCTGTATCCCTCTCTCATTTTAAGGGCCGACATCTTCTTTACAGTGAAGGGTTATTAAAAATCAATATCCCATGGTGCTGCACATATAGAGCTAGCATATCGCACATCAGTGTATCTGGTTGATTCGTACACAAACATTTGAGCTATTAATCAATTGACAGAAAATTGTGACTGATTTGCTGCTTTTCTCAGTTTTATTATTGATGATTTGACATCTTTGGGTTCGCGACACTTTTTCCCAATACTCCCACAACATCCTTGCAATAACACACGATAAATATCCATGTATTGGCTAGCCCTTGGCAACAATGTCCACAGTAAAAACAAGCCCTAAGTCATCTACAGTAGCTGAAGTAAAGTTACAGTAAGCACAGACCCCTTTCTTGCAACATGACCCAAAACAGCTCTTTTGTGAGCAAGTAGGAGAAATAAACAGAAACAGAAACATACAGTGGATGTCGCACAAACATACACTAAAGTTCAGTTTCTGGAGCGTAAAAACAACAAACTCAAGGACAGAGGCACAAATATGCAGTTCGGCTGTTTCTCTGTACGTCTGCATGTGTGTGTGTGTGTGTCTGTAAATCAGCCTGTTACATAATATTACACTGTCAGGATTGGAAGGCATGAGTTAAGTGTAGGAGTTTTTTTCACCAAGGGAATTAGGATAAGTGTGCAAGGATGGATGGAGGCTTCTAGGATGTAAATACAGGTGACTGACCTGCCAACTGAGATTACCTTCTCATCCACGAGAGCCAGATTAAGACCGTTGTGCAGCAAGGGAGGTAATGAGTCGCGGAGGTTAAGGGCATGTCACGGGTCAGACCGTAAAGTTGTGAGTATGTGTCCCCTTTACAAGTGTGAACAAATGTTCAATCACATAAAGAAAGGAGGGAAAGGGAAATTTGGGTGCTGCACTTCAAATTTATGTCCGTAATTGTTTGTTTTTTTGGTAATTATTTTCTTCGTTTTTCTAGTGTTGAGCATGACTTGGTGAGCATGTGTCTTAAACTGCTTGGCTTCATTACAGTCATGAGATCAGCCCTCACACGAACACAACAACCTGGAGCCCCTGTCCCCTTACATTCACTGAGGTAAGCTCTTAAAGTGCATGAGGAGCATGTGTTCGGGGCGGGCGGCAGCAATATGAGAATGGCAGTGTAAGGGGGAGGCTAAAGGGGGCATGGTGCTAAGAAAAACAAATGATATAACCACCTTTTATCTACGTCAGTCTGCTAGCCTAAAAAAAACACACAAAAAAAAAAAAAAAAACACTCCGCAGTGTAATTTACAAAGAGCACTGAGGAGTGTTTCTACACTAAAAAATAAAAACGCCCTCTTGATACATTTCCAAAATTAATTTGAAAAGCTGCCCTTCACATTTTGCTCAAATGCATGTACACACACACACACACACACACACACACACACACACACACACACACACACACGCACGCACACAGAGAGAGAGAGAGCATTGGTTTCTGCTCACACTGACTCCTGATCCTCCAGCAGGGCTCCATTTCAGAGCACAGACCCAGCAGCAGATCCACCCTCAGCCTTAGCCAATGTGTTGGCTAGCTATAGAAGCTATCCATTCAAATGGCCTCTCCCATCTCCAAGGAAGACAGGCACACTGTTTAACCCTTTGTGTCCCTCTTTCTTCCCTCCCAGCCAGTCAGACAGCTGCAGCAATGGGAGGTACAAACACACACACACACACGCACACACAAAAAAAAAAAAAAAGGACGAGAGCCACATAGTAACAGGCTGGAGCTGAAGGGAAAGAAAGAGCAGCGCCGCTCCACTCTTTCACTCTCACTACTATGAATTCGATCCTTTTATACTAATCAAAAGTGCAAATAATTCTTTAGATGTACTTTTAATTCTTTTGGTCATGCACTTTTAAATCATCAAGCCCTCAAATTGGAGCTGAGACAGTCATGTTACGTTAGTACGGCGCTGAACAGCTTGATGCCTCGGGTGATACATCATGTCTCATCAAGTCCCCAACTCTTTACGAGCTTTTCCAGACTTCAACTCCCCTGGAACAACGGACAAATTTCAATTCAGACTGAACAGCTGATGCTTTATTCTACAAACTGACTTAATTATTCCAGACACCGTCTGCTGATCTTTTGATTTTTGAATGATGTCTGGTGAAAATGTTTTCGTTCTAAATGGATTCAAACCGTTTCTGAGAGAGATCTATTATATTTTGCAGCAGATATTTTGATCATTACTCAATAACGCAACATTTTTGATAAAAGATTAAACATTTAAGATACATAATCAAGCAGAAATTCAAACTATTTGCTGGTCCAAGCTGCATAAAGTTGAGGATTTGCTCCTTTCATGCTTTTAATATCATTTGAAAAATCCTGATGTGAACACACTGATTAAACAAAACCAAATATTTGAAGGTGCCGTCGTGAACTCTCAGAAATGATGATGGGAATTTTTCTTTATTTCACAGACTAAACTAGATAATGAAAATAATTGCTAGTCTCAAATTATTGAACAGAAAATTATTTGACAACTCTGCTGATAATTGATTTATCACTTCAGTAATTTTTTCAAATATAAATACCGAACATTATCAGGTTTGCGGCTCCTGCTCCACCTTTTCTCTGTTTCATATTAGTTCTAACTTGACCACCTTAAGATTTTGAACCGCTAGCTGGGCTTACAGAACTTTTTCTTTTCCCCCCACTTTTTGGACATTTCCACTTAGAGTAGATAAAAATAGATGATGAAAATACTTGTCAATTGCAGCACTACATTGCGTATGAAATGCAAGTGTCACATGTCTGGTGTGTTTTCAAAGAAGGAGGTGGGAAGGGCAAAAAAAAAAAAAACAAGGGTTATTGTGGGTCAGTCAATTGCAGTGCCTGATGCGGAGCTCCAGACATGCACTAAATGCCACCTGAGAGAACAAGTAGGCGGCCGCTTTCATGAGGCACCAAAACAAACCACTCGGTGTCCAAAAGATTTATACACTTCATTTTGCCAGCAGCTGCCTTGGCCATGTCTGCTGAGTTGCAATCAGTGTTGGTAATTGATCTTAAATTAGCAGTATTATTCACTATTAGATATCATAGAGACTATTATAATAACAACTGACCACACTGAAGGAGATAGACTTGCTTCTTGTGTGCTTGTCAAAAATGTTTTCAAGGACCCTGAGGACCTTTGATCGTGGGGCCATCTTTGATCTCCCAGAGAGGGACGCTTAGGAGACCGCTTATGGGAGGTTTGCCTTTCTTTCCTTAAAATATGCAAATCTCTTAAAACAGGCCCATTATAAACTCTGCAGCTAGCACTGTTCATGAAGAGCATAGGTCAATTAGTTCCGCTCAGCTTGAGTTTGGTCTTGTCAGCATCTCCTCAACTTATCTCCCATTTTGACAGAGTAAAATCGCTTGACAACAATAAATCAATGGGGTTTTTGGGAGGCAAGTGCTGGGTTGGAAGTTGGACTTAGGCCTGTTTACAACTGCTGCATCATCTACAACAGTATGTATCCTCCCAAATATCACGCTGTCTTAAGCGCTTAATAGTTCTGCGATGGTCTGAACTAGAGAAGAGCCTTTTTTTCCCTCGTAAACTAGAGAATCAGTGCCTTTAAATGAGCCCCTGTTTGTGGGTCGCTTACTTCTGTCAATAAACCTGATGTGAAAAATTATAATAGATTTGCATTGTCTCACCTGTCTTTGCATATTATCAGCCAAAACCGCTTGAATATCCATCCATTCTCAGTTGCCATATCTGCTGGTGAGATCTACAGTCACTTGTCTAAATTGGGCACTCCTATTGGCTCTAATGCATGTCACAGCCACATCTAATGGATGTCACATCCAATCAGAGTATCTGATTCAAATGTTTAGCTGTCTTTGCTTGGGTACGGGGAATACGGAGCTCAAAGCAGGGAAGTCTCTGCTCCCACCGTGAAACCGGGAACCACTGCAAACCTAGTCTGGAGGCTGAATGTGTGTATCGCCTCATGTCTCTGAAGTCCTTCCTTATTACAAAGGTTCTTCTGGCTCACTGGTCCGGGGGTCTGTCCGATCTGTTGTCATGCACTTTAAACAAATACAGCAGGATCACATGAAAGCAGAAATGCCTGACTTTTTATCGCATCACAAAGGTTTTACATGGATGGGGTGCAGGCAGGGAGACATGAGATACTCAAACCCTGACGCCTGAATAACTGTACACATCAACAACAAACTAACACAACTCCAGATCCCTGGGTGACAGTGAAGAATAAACTCTGCTAGGGCAATGCCAACTTGGAAACGGGAGGTGAAGAAACAGATGTGCACAGCCTGTCAGCCAATGGCGAGCTTCAACAGCGTGGGGTGTAAGAAAAGGCAGAAAGAATCCGCACAGCTTGCAACAACTCCTTGTCTGCTGTTTGCAAGCAATGCACATACTCTTTGTCATCAAAATCCACATCATACACTTCACTGTAATGTAGACTCTTGGATTTCTGCCTGAAATTAAGAGCCTCAGTACTTGTCATTAACCACAATTGTCGCTTAAATCATTTTGTGGTGAGTTTTTCCAGGTTCCCTTTTATGGCAGTGATGGAACAGCAGCTTAGTCAGGCTTTTTTGCATTGAGATCATATTAGACCACAGAAAATGCCAAATGGGATTGCAGTGGTGTGCTGGTTGGTAATTAGAATTCCATGTCTATGACGAGGGTAGCATTTTGTTTCTTATGAAAGAAAGCTTTTTCTGAAGGCATATAAAAGAATAGTAATCTAAAGAAAAATAAATTGGGTGCAGAGTAACGGCATAACAGCGCAGCAATTTGAGTACTGAAAATATGCCAAAACCAAACATAGAACTCTGAGTCATGTTTCTAATATGACATGGATTGCTTGTCACAGCTTTTACAGTGAAACAGCTGACTGGTAATTTAGGGGTGATGAGGTCATGCAAAAAATGCCAGAAGTCAAAATAAAAATACAGAGACAAAAACTAACTAATGTATTAGCATATGCAGGGGTGTACATAATCTTTTTGGTCTGGTTCTCAAAGGAGCCCCTGAAGATGTTGCTTGCATCTTTTTGCACTGCATGAAGCCAACATGTTTTCGGTCACCGTCATCATCATTTTGGATTAATCATTCAGTCTATAAAATGTCATAAGAGAGTTGCAATATTTGAATCTCAAGTTTCCAGGATCCATAATGACGTTTTTTAATTGATTCTTTTAACTGGCAAACAGTCTAAAATGTAAACTAGGAAATCTGTGTTGGGGGACAAAGAACCAAACATGCCCTCTATCATAGGTGAATGCAAGCAAACTGACTTGTAAATTTCCCAAGTTCATGTGGCTAAACATGTAAAAATGAGCAAATTGAAGAAACCGATTATAAGATGCACACCTTTAGCGCCCCTACAAAGCATGTGTGAAATTTCATTGAATTCTGTCCACCGGGTTTTGAGATGTGGACAGACTATTTCCCATTAGGTACGTATGTGCAGACAGACACACAATGGTGACCTTATATGCCCCGTTAGGCAGGGGCACAATGATAAAAAAAAATATATGCATTTTGTAATATTACAGAGACATTATTGTTAATTAAACTTTCTGTCAAGCACATAATTGCAATATCAACTGTTGAAACCAGAAATCCATACATAGCATCCGATGCGACATCCAAACCAAAGCAATCGTCATTAATCAATTTCCCAATCTACCCATTCAAACTTGTACGATAAATAACAATTTGTAAAGTCCTTCATTGTGTTTGCTGCCATCGTATTTTTCTAGCCGTTGATTTGGGGAGCATCAAGTCAATTTTTTTTGCAGTGTTTGTGTAGCATGACCTTATAGCCACAGTGTTAAATGATGTATTCAAGGTGTATTTGTCAGTTGTAACAGTACACTGCTTTCATAGTAGAAGGCAGACGATACAAGGCCATCAAAAGGGTGACATCTCGGACTATCTATCCTTCATTCGGCTGGTATTTTAGGTGGTTTCTGATCATTTAATATGACAGAGGGCCTTCCGGGACTATCCATATACAGCAGCCAGTGAGATCAGACAAAACAATCTGGTACCTTTACAGTGCCAGAAGAACACAGGCTGCAACAACACAAAACGTCCAACAAGTAATGGATGTAAACGGCCATTTCTCCTTTGTTGCATTTGTTGTTGTCCAATTTGAATATTATAATAATAATAATAATAATCATCAGTCTCCACCAGACATTTCTAGCTCTGTAACAGATTAAAAACACCTCACTGTGCCCTCGGCACATTAGATTTAAGGTTTCAACTTCTCTCAAGTAGTGATGACTGGTTTCTCTGCCCTGATGCACACCAACGTCTGTCATTAATAAAGCACAGCCTAGTTTACTCTCTACTAGTGAGGAACAGATGTTATACAGACCCCAGTTCCATTTCCAAACATGTCTCTGCTTACTGCAGCTCCCTCTATACCTTTAATAAGAATGAGATGGCGGCGAATGGAGAAGGATGGATGATGTGACAGAAAGAAGAAAAAAAATCAACAATGAATTAATTCATTAATTGCATGACATTTGAGGCATGAGATGTTGACTTTGTTAAGAGTCCTGTATAGACAGGAACAAAATGCTTCAGTGCAAGCTGTAACAGCCAATTCAACACCGACAATGTCAATGACTTTTAATTAGACATTAAATGAATTACTTGACTGAATGACTAACAGCCCCAGGCTGTTCAAAGGTAACATATCACATTTCTACGTATACAGTCGGCTACAGAGGAGTCAGAAGCATTGTTTCCAGTGTTAAAACGAAGGTTTGCTCCTTTTCTTTGTTTGAGATTGAAGTCGTTATAAATGATGACTTTCCGAGCAAAAATGGGAACTATTTGCTTGATCCCGTTTATGAAATGTGAATATTCTCTTCTTTTCATTGGATTATGTTTTGGACTGTTGCTTGGACGAAACAACAAACAGTAAATATGATACTTTTGGCTCTGGAAAATTAAAAAAAGGACAAAATGAAAACACAATGAAAAAAGTGTTTGTTGCAAACCTCTACATTGTAAATCAAATATCTTAGGGTTTCAGACTGTTGGTCGAATAAAACAAAGCAATTTGAAGATACCACCAATTACTCTATTAAAAAACAACAACTTAGAGAATAATTTAGAATGAAAATGCCTGATAGTTGCAGCCCTTAGACAAATAGACAAATTTTATGTTATATAAAAAGAAAGAAAGAATGCAAACCCAAGAAAGCTATTAGTGAGAACCGATAAGATTTATTGTGGCATCTAAATATTCAATCAGACACATATCGGGACAGAGATGAGACGGATTAAGACTCAGACACAACCCACAATCAATCTTAATCAAACTAAGGCAAAGCTGAGTACGTCACACTATAACATCTTTGCCAGCACGTGACCTTATAACAATCAAATGTGAATGACCTCGGCTTATTTGTCTCATTTGTTTCTTGTAAAACACTTATCAGCTGCTCTGACTCATCAAGGCTCATTTGAGACGACTCTGGCAGCAACAGGAATCGTAAACAATTTCATTAACCAGTCCCAGCCTCTGTTAATAGAACAAAAACACACAAACAACATGGAAAAACACTTTTTGTTTTTAATGCCGCCCCTGCCACCGCAGTCATCTGAAGGCAGGATATCCAGTTGGCCGTGACTGGAATAGAAAATGATAAACACTGTGCATTCATTGATGGGCAATCATGCTGCCTGCTTGACAGGCAAATGACGCACGCCACGGCCTTGAATCTTCATTTCCTTCCAGGGCTCAGTGTCAGGCTGAAATAATGTAAACCTCTGTCCCCGATTTTAACTACCTGCTATGACACCAAGAGCATTTATGTCACATTAATGTCATTAATACAACTTTGCATAACCCTTCATCTTCATTTAAAATTTAACAGACCCCTTTGATTTCTTGCAGCATGCAGCTGTTCACAGCAGAAATTAATAAAAGGTTACAAGGCATAAAGTTGTCACCAAACCAGACGACATTTGTGTTTCTTCAATCCAGCTTAAGTTTTAGAGTGATGAGTTGTTTTTCTCTGAATTGACTTTGGGTGTCAATTCGGTGAGGATGGTCTTTATTTACGATTATGACTTGTCTTGTATGCTTCCTGCAGTGTTTAATTAATTGGAATAATAAAATCAAGAACATAGCCAGTGATAGAGACTGAGACTAGAGCTCCTAATGCAGAAAAAGAAAGTTAAGGGACACATTTCTAATTTCTGAGCAATATTTTTCAGAAAGCGGACAGTAGTTGTGGGTTAAAGTGATCCGCAGACAGACCAAGTAACAATATTGAGGTAAAAACATTTGAAAATATTTAGCAAGATAAGATGGATATTGTTTTAGTTGTCTTAGAACACTTAAATTATACAGTTAGCCGATTGGTAAGTGATGATCTGTCGTGGAGAAATATGAAGTCTTTCCTGTGTCTCAGCAGAGATATGGCAAAAATGTAGTGCTCACAGTGATCGTTGAATCAGAAAAAAAAAAATCATATTAAATATAAATGTTGTTTGAACCAGGCATGAGGCACTACGAAGCAAAAATCAATTCGTTCCAAGTCCTTGAATTAACTCCCTTTTGAAAAAAAAACAACCCTTTCAAGGGCATCATTAGGTGATGTTTTTCATTTCTTCTTTCATTTGCAGCTTTGAGTACACACAAAATAAAAGTTTGAGGTTTGGCTCTGACACAGGCAACTGTTGTGATATTAGACAACAGTGATATTTTGCCACACTGCACACAAAGGAAAAACTATTTTGCACAGGTGCAACGGATTGCGATGAAAACACAAAAAATCATTTCCTCAAATGATTTACACTAAATACACTAATAATACATCTGACTGAAGGTTGCATGTAACTTAAGAGTAGATAAAAAAGAAGCATTTTATTGCGGCTCTAATTAAACCAGCTATAAAACAGCAGTGAGCTGTTATAAATTGAAAGGCTGTGGTGAGAAACGCCTGTCTGCCCAGCTTTAACAAATGCCTTGAATGTCTGGGATTCCATTGGAATCGGTCCAGTAGCTCAACGGCAAGGGTTCGCTGGGTGCAACTCCACAAGACTGAGTACCAGAGCAGTTAAGTCAGCTCAAAGGAAAAGGACTCACTCGTGTGTGGAGTGGTCTGCTAGCTTTAATACATTCTGCATTATTGGTAGAAGAACAGTACTCAGTGTACTACACCGTGAAAACAGAAGACTGGGGGAAAAGTAGGTAGATTTTTATGACTTATACACATTTGTCTGCTCTTTAAACTTTTTTTTTCTTTTCGTGGCTGATTACAAAACTAAATCTACACTATAAAGAAAGTTTCCAGATGAGGTTATAAAGGTCCCCACGCAGAAAATCAAGAGCAGCATTTTCTGCAACTTGGTGTATCGCTCACTTTTTCTTCCAGTTGTGCCACGGCCAAGTCCAACAAACACCAGCTTCGGCAGAGCTGCTTTCTTTTCTTTCTTTTTTTGCTTCAACAGTTGAGTGTTTCAAAGCTCATCTCGAGACCTTTTCATCGGTGCTTCCTGCACCAATATGTTTTTATTCGTTAACAATGTTCCCCTATCTTAGTGTAAAAAACTCTTGTTATACTTTTTATCGTCTTATTTCTAAACTGTGGAGCACTTTGCCACCCTGGCACTGAAAAGAGCTGCAAATCTTTTTACTTGCAATTTTCCGCACCAAACACACAAAGAGGGCATTTAACTGGAGCAACCAAAGAAACAGAAATGAAAGTCTAGCTCACAGACGAGTTGGGAGATCGGTTTAGAAACATCAAGAAAGAAAGTCAAACATATTCCCATGGTTGTAAAATCTATGGCCCTTTCCTTGTAATCTGCTGGCCATATGTTGATGCACAGTATATATTGTATCTGTGTGACATTTGGTCTAATGCTATACGAGATCTCTGCATAGAGGCTGCAGGCCTGTAACATACTCACCGCAGTCTCTATTGAGGAGTTGACGGCAAATGCATTTTGCACATTGTGAGGTAAGGTAAATTCTGTTTGTCCTCACCGCTGAATCGAGTTTATTTTCATTTATTTCATGGCTGTTTCTGCTCAGCAAGGCTGCCGAGTCCTAAACAGGCACCGGTCTCGATTTTCTATCAGCTTCATTTTAGTTCGAGAACAATTTCATTTACTTCTTGCAGCAGAGGAGGGCAACGACATGCAGAAATCTACAGATTTAAGCTTAACGATATATGAAGGATATTGAACAAAAGAGGGGTCAAGACAAAAATAGAAACAGTAGGAATGATTCATGGGATGGGAGGAGGACGAGGCAGGCTTACCAGCCCTACCAGGCTGTTGAAATTAGTTTACACCAGCCCTCAATATTTCAAATCGAACAGCAGTGTCCTTACACTGCTGGCAGGTATAAAGCAACTTACAGTCACAGTTTTCAGTGCCTATTATGAACAAAACTTCAGGTTTTGTCACACCAGGGGCCACTTCCATCTCAAAATAATAAAGCTCAGTAACAATATCCTTCCATTTCCCCACAGACTTCTTTACTAGAAGCTAAGTTTGTCCTCTTTCCTGTCTTGCTGACCTCCACCAGTCACCCGTCAGTATTTTGGTCTCATAAAAGTGTCCGCCGCTACCAAGGAGGGACCCCCGGCCTCTGTGTCCATTCATAACCTCGGGGAGGAAGCAGATCAACAAAGACAGGAAACAATTGGGAAGAGGGCTCCGTGAACTTCTACGACCGCCATTGTTCGGAGTGGAAAAGGATTGTGGCGCCAGCGACGACTGTTACGTGTGGGAGCTGCGACAATATCGGCAGAGAGGAGTCCTGAGGGTCAACGGTGAGCCGGGAGCCATAACCCAATGCCGCTCACCCCTCCTGGCCTCTGTAGTGACCGGTGACCTCACTTTTCCTTCTGACACAGCCTGAGTGAATGACGGATGTGTTCATATCCACGATTACACCACAGTGTTATTCTCCTGTTTCGTAGCAACAAGACTAAACAATAGCCGTACACTGTCTGCACACACACAGAGGTTATGTCCCGTGTGTGATTTACAACCCACGTCTATGTTGCTGTTACACACATTGACCCTGACAAATCTCCAAGTCCGGCTTGTGATTGTTGGACATGTGTGATGTGAGCCAAGATTAAATTTAGAACATCCATATCAAGAGGTCCAGCACCTCGCTTGACCTGACTAGAATGTGATTCATGGCAAAACACCAACATGTGACGACCTGCATGAAAACGACAGCAGTCTTCCTCTGGCCACAGTCTAGAGAGGCACACAGTGTGGACGGTGTCAAACCAATCAGAGGACGAGGAGTCTGGTAAGACCTGTTCTCCACTTTATTGGAGCTAATTAAATAAGTAAAAGATCTTAATAAACCAAACACCGGTGAAGGCTACGGCTGCAGCTGCACCCCCCCCCCCTCGCCATCTTCGACAGAGGGTAGATAATTGAGATTGCTTTTGATTAAACATGTAAAATACGAGCCACAGGGGGAATACATGTTCTTAGGTCTGCAAAAAGAAAATGTCTTGCAAAGAACAAACATAAGCAAATTTTAGTCGTGACAATGTTAGCTACAGATCTGAAGGTTGAACAGAAACACAAAAAGGATCAAACATCCCACTCTTGGTTACAAAGATCTCCCGACAGCCCTCAATCAGATATAAAAACCTTTTATGACTAACAATGCTGTACAGTAGACAAGAAGACATCGTTAATGCTTTTGTAAATTACCTGAAGGCAATGCTGTGAGATATCTAGTTTTCAAGCATCTGAACATGTTTTAAAAAAAACAAAACATTAATTAGTTTAGATAGGATCAGTTGATGTGATTCAAGCTGTTTCATCGGTTTCTGTCATCTCCATCATGTAACGTTCTCCTCAATCCAGAAATAAAGTTGAAAAATCCCTGTAAAAGAACCAAATCTTAGCAGGTGTCATTTTCTAAGGATGTCTTATACTTGTCAGAATGAGAACTGATACAAGAAAACTGATATGACTCAGAAACTACTTGATACTTTTGCAGGGATTTCCCTACAAATTTGATTAAAAAGAAAAATATTTCTCATTTGAGATTAGAGGTACTCTTGAATGCCTTTTTTTTTAGGCGGTGTGGGGGGGGATACCCAGTTATTATTGCTCATTTCTTTCTCCCAATATTTCCTGTGTCACCTCTCCACTGCTAACTCTCTAATAAAGACATTAAATACTTGGCGGAAAAAACTCCCATCTACAATAAAAGAAAAGAAAAGACAGATGGACAATCTATCAGTGCAGTAGAGGAAATAAATCAAAACAGGAAAAAAACCAACCTGATTTCTTATTGAGTCACAGCTCATAATTTCAGCTAGTGTGCCACATAACAACCATTCCCAAAACATAATCAAGCAGCCATTATCTTCAATGAGTGTTGGCAAGGAACAGTAGGATTACAAGTACATAGACTGAACAGTAATATTTGCATTTATGCCACCTGATAATTTAATTATTTTTTAAGAGGAAGTAAATGCCTGCTTTGTTTTGCAATAGATTTAAATAGACTGAGGGGGAAAAAAATAATCTACACACAGAATTAGGGGTTTCACAACTGTTTACTCTTCAACGTAACATATTTATCTAGAATAATCCTGGAATAAATCATATTCTCTCGATGCAGACACAAACAAAAGGATGGACAAAATCTGGTTTATACTACAATAGGTGTTTGGATACACGGACATGCTCACAACGGTGCATGTCGGTACGCACAGTTTACAAGTGTGGTCTCATACAGACAAATTCTGGACTGCATGTTGAAATCCTCCCAGACAAGGACTGTTGGCCAGAGTTGCATCATGCTTACTCTCGCAACTACACGGGCACAGGAACTATGGTTTGAACCTGATGTTTATGAACATTATAAATGGAGAATACACAGCACAGCGGTGCCACGCCATACAGCGAAGGCTTCACTTTTCATCAGAGAGTCAGTTGAGAGAGACGTCTGATACAGTTCATCAGGTGCTTAATGGATCAATCAGACGGTACATTCACCTTACAGTAAGGCATCAGTCTGCTGCAGGCTAAAGAACATATTATTCCTGACTAGCCGAGTACTGTCCATAATATTAACTAGTGGTTTAAGTACGAAAAAAAACTGAAGAAGATGATGAAGAAGAAGAATGCAGAATAACACAGTGTTCAAACTTTATTATGCAACCTTTTTTTGCAATGTTTGAAGATTTTCAAAGAATTAATTTCAAAAGTCATTAAGATCATCAAGCTTTATAGGATGATGGTTTTTTTTGCCACCATTTAAAGTTGTTGGCATGGTGTGTGTGTGTGTGTGTGTGTGTGTGTTTATGTGTTGCCTGTAGCCAAACCTAATCAGCTTTGATAATGCCCATCTCCTGCAACCTTGTTTTGCCACTTTGCTGAATGGAGGCACCCAGTTTGGCGTAAGAAGGAGGGGGAAATGAGCAGCGGCCACTCTAAAATGACCAACATTACAGAGGCAGGGAAGGGAGATGGGTTGTGATTACCAAACGTGGGAGTTAAGCCAAAGCGTCGTGGTCCTGCAGCTTTGTTTTCTGTTGGTGTACAGATTGACACAAAGACCTGACACGAGACCTGCAGATGCGTACGTCGACTTCTTGATCGTCTTCTTGAATTACAAAACCTTTAAACACAGCAATATTATCATTTTTCATTTGTTCTTTGATATAAAGATAGCCGGATAGATGGATTACTTGGATTTGAAAGTGAGATCTATTGTGCCTCTAAAACACCTCTTTGGCATTAGATACAGGAATCCTGTTTGTTTATACATGTGGGTTGTTAACAAAAGCAGATCTGAGAACAGCAGAGGATAAAGAATGCAACAGGTTTGGGACAAGTAGCTTATTTTGAGAACTGCAGTAGGTAACAGAGTACATCTGAAGAGGACACAGTCCTGTGGTTCTGGCTGGGGCTCAACGGATCTTTCAGTGCTTTAAGGTTTTAGGTTTCTGACGGGGCTTAGGTGCTGTGGTTGTGGTGGGTCATGGAGACCTACCAAGAAGGAAAATGATTTTGGTTGAGGAATCATTTTCACATCATTTTAGACAATTATCATTTTAACATTTAGAGAAAAACACACGTAGTTTTTCACATTACACTCAAACATAAGCAAAGGAGAAAGGTGAAACCAACATGCATGCTGACAAGGTCCAGAAGCAAACCATCACATTTTGTCGGTGATCAAACTGTGTGCCATAAAAATAACAATCACATTGTTGTTCCACCTTTGAGCCTGCAGCGTAGGCGGTAACTATGGCGAATCAATATCTGTGTAAAAAGAGTGACCCAGCGGGACAAGGGGTGTGATGTTTTGACGATGTATTTTGTGTGTGACCCACAAGCAGGAGATTTCAAAAGCAGCTAGCAGCAGTTGGCAGCACAACTACTGGAGGAGGAACAACAACTGAAAATGTCTGCAAAGTGGGAGACAAGGAAATGTCCAGGCGCTCCTTTACCCTTTGGTAAGGAGGGTGAGGAATGGTCCATTTTTTGTTATTGTCGTGTTATTCCGTTGTTTAGAAAGCACTGCCTGACAGGTATGTAAAATAACTTACACGCCACACCTTCTTTGGTTGCAAAACGCTACCATGATATCTAAAGTAACACACTGGGATGACAGTATGCCGCCGTTGTTGTCTTCAGCAGAAAAAAACAAACAAAGGCAGCATACAGATGAGTCGTCTTTGCACCAGTGATTAGTGATTAGGCTGTAGCCTGCAGGTGCTGCACAATTCACTATTAGGCTGATTGTGTAAAACAATAAGAAATGCAGACAAAGCAGGTGGAATTATCTTTTCTATATTTCCTCATCAACTGGAATAAAACGTCACCCTCACTTCGCCTGATAGGCTTCTTGACAGTTCTCTGCTCTGCCGTGTGTGTGTGTGTGTGTGTGTGTCTGTGTGTGTGTGTGGGTCTGTGTGTTGCAGCTGAACCTTGCCCTTGATTAAACACAAAGAGGAGGGAACAGAGAAGCTAAGCGTGACCACAAATGACAGCAAAAGCAGCTAGGGATCTGTGCAAAAACACTTACACAAGCGGGTGAGTGCTGTCATGGAAGGGACAACCCTGCTGAAAGTTGGCAAAAAAAAAACACAGCAGGGGCCAGACCACAAGGCCACAGGCCCTACCCCTACCCAATGCATGACAATGATGATTAGAGATCAGAGCTTGGCAGTCATCTCCTGGTGTTGATTCACCATCATCGCACACAATAAGGAAATCATCTCTGTTACATTTTATGTAACACTTCTGCCTGGACTGGACTGTCACCACATCACCTCAATTTGTACAAATGTATTGGTGATGACTATAAGTAAAAACCTATGATAATAGTAGTTATTATTATAGTAATAATTGGCCTAGCTCAACTTCAACAAACATGCCTGTAGCCACTACACCAAACAAACATTAATAAGGCTAGATAAACATGTTCAAAGGCGCTGTTGAACCAATACATGCAGTGTTGTGTAATGCTGTGAGTCTAGGTGTTCATACAGCACCCATTTGCAAAATTCTTCTCAGCACTTGGATTTGAACCCTTTGGCAGTGTGAAATGGGTGGGCTCGTAATTTTACAGTAAAAGCCATGACACAGACAGAGAACCCAGGGACTGTGCTTAAAGGGTGGAATGAGAAATGTGCTATTATGTGTAATTTTTTTTTTTTTTTTTACTTCCTCCACACAACATAAGCAGTGGCAACACTACACTATGAGAGTAAACAGTCAGAGACTAGCGTTGTGTCACATTAGAGAGCAGTTCAAGCTGCATTGACACAGAGCTTGGCCTACTTAACTAAACCTGAGCAAATGACAACACTCTGACATTTCAACAGCTAAAAGGGGAACAACTAAGTTTTGGCAAAAAAACAGCATTTAGGCTGCAATTCATCATTCAGTCTGATGCAAACTATTTTAGTCATAAACAGTCGCCCTCATGTGCTTCTGTTTGGTCCAAAGGGAGAGCTGAATTCTGCAAATGTTCAACTGGCTGAGACGTGTAGCAAAAGCAAAGCCGAATGGAAATAATGATGTGTTGATGGGAAGTAACTCAGAAGTACATAAGGAGGTACTGGTCATGGGTAAATCTTTATATAAAAATGTAGCAGGAGGGAATGTGTTTGTCACAGTTTCCTTTCTAAAACAAGTGTCGTGCATCCAAACTGCGACAAATATGGGACAAAACACTGAGCAAACAAAAAAAGGACCTTGACATAAGATTGACAGATTATGATCTTATTTTAATTATATATTAGTTATATATTACTTAATATTACTGCAGCTAACTTGTGTTTTCATTGTTCATTAATTTGTCGAGTTTTTCATCAATTTATTGATGAAACTTTTAGTCAATGAAACACCAGAAGCTTGTTTAGCTACTGCTGTGGAGCAGAAAGCAGAAATGTCGAGCAGGCCTGTGGAGAATGACGATGCAGGGTACGGCTGCACAATATTGGAAAAAAAACTGGCATTGCGATGTTTTTTCTGCGATATGAGACGGTTCAGGAAATTTCACCAAATTCATGCAGTGGTTAGTCGTGTGCAGTCAGAGTTAATCAAACCTGTTATAATTCTGGCTACTTTAGAACTATCCTCTTTCAACACACCACCACCCTCTGCTCCGTCTACCACGGTTTGATCAGCCCTCTGCCGTGCCTCCACTTTCAGTTTCATGTACAGTACGTGATTCTGACATCAGCATAAAAGAGAGGAGAAAACAGGCAGAGAGGTCTTTGTCCAAGACAAATAACTTTTCCCAAATTCTGTGTTAATAAATTGTGTGTCCTATTTTTTGTCTTAATGGTGTTTCTGTTATGTTAATAACTAACAACTATAAATGATACTAATTTAAAGAAACTACATTTTGATCTCTGAACGACCGATACTGCTTCCAGCAATCAGTGACTCACCCCAAAAATCCTAACGGCACTACTAATACGCACCCTTAGTAATGAAGGATTTAAAATTCACTTGTCACTCATGCGGATTAACGTGGCTCAGTTAGGCTGGTTTCTATGGGGTAGGTAGTGTTGCCGTCTGATCGCAGATTGCTTCACTCCAGGTCCGCCATACTCTTAGAGCTAAAATACATTACATGAGAGTTAGTTAAGTATAACAAAATGCTGCTTACTTCTTTGACAGTGGTTCTGGGTCCAGCAGCGCCCACTGAAGTGGCCATTGATGGTGGTCGTCTGGCAGGTGGTCTTTCCAATGGCCGCCCCTGGGCACACGTCTCCACATTCCCGGTCGTTCTTGTTAGCCATGATGTAGTTGTCTTCCACCGAGTCGAGGATTTTGGACCAGTCCAGAGTGGAGAGATAGCAGAGATCTGGGTTCTTCTCAATTCTCACGGCTCCTCGGGTGATGTTCATCAAGCTATGGAGGCCGATCTCTCGCAGCTGGAGCATCTCAAACACGACCAGAGCATAATTGAAGAACAGGTTGCTGCCTCTGATCACAGTTAGGTTGGGGAAGAGGTCGCTGAGGCTCTCAAGGCCATAAACTCTGAAGAGCAAAAGGTAGTCGGTGACCACGATCAGTTTAGGGAAACTGAGGCCTCGGAAATCCTCGGGCCTGGTCCTGAACATGAGTAAGATCTTCAGGTGGCCTTCGATTACAGTGCAGTTCTCAAGTGTCTGCAGGTTGGTCACATTGTTCCGGATGTCCTTGCTTGGACAAACTGAAGAGACACAAGAGGAAAGACACATGTTCTTTAAAAACTAGATACCTTCATGTATGACACAAAAACATTCAAACATTTAAAACAAGTCTCAACCAGTGTTATGGGGAACTGGACAGTATTGCCACATGAATAGGATTTGTTTTGAGTCTTGGATGGATTACAATTGCTTAACATGACTGATGAGTTAGGCAAGACGTCTGCTCTATAAACTGGAAAAACTGGGTTGAAGTAGTCAGACATGGTCTCAAGGAGGAAAAAAAAAAAAACTCTCTTGGTAATTAGAGGGGATATTTTACTGACAAATATGCAGTTATGTCTTTGGCTTTGATGAAGACCAGACCAACTTCACTGACGTTCTGTTTAGCAGCCACATATCTGGCCATGAGCCACTGTCAAATATGGAGCGCCGTCATCAGAGTGAGGCTGTGCTCATCCTTGGTTACGCCGAGTTGATTTGTGGAGTTGCTTCTGTAACTCAAGACCATGAAAAACATTAGCTAATGCATTAAAAACATTTGTCTGTGAGGGGAAACTGTAGCACTAATGGCCACGTATTGCACCAGTAGTAGATTTGTGGCTTTGTCAGCCCTCACCCAGACACATGATACAGTGTCAGTGATGAAGTACAAAAGATTAATACACAGCTGCAACGAAATATTTACAGTGTCAGATTTTTCAATTAATAATTTATTCTATTGCATGTCTGTAAAAAAAAAAAAAAAAAAAACCTCGCACAAGGTCAGATCGTAAGATGCGTCTTGTAATTACTTGCGTGTATGTATATATATATATGGAAAGAATTTAAACAATGGATTGATTATCAAAACTCTTTCAGATAAATATCAACTACACTATAACTCTAGCTATAGATACCTGATGCTACATATAAAACACTAGTGCACTCAGGGTGATCTGTGTGGAAATAGCTGACAATAATGAGGATTTCCTCAAGCCCTCTCTTCGAGACATCAGTCAAGCTGTCAACATATGCTTTGTGTGACATAACAAGTAATAAGTTTCGTGCAGAACTTTGCAGGTGCAGCGTGGGACATTCCAGGCCCATTTTTACAGTTCACAAGTCATGGGTGCAGCTGGAGGTGTGTTGCCTGGTGGGAGGACTGTATTTGTTTACCACTGAGCTGGGCACATCAGGCCAACTGGTCAACCATGTGGGGAAGCCGTATAACAGCTAGGCGTGCACCTCTTTATGGCAGCGGCTCATTTTACACCTCCTGTTGCATAACAGTACAAGACAACCAGCGCGCACACACAGTGTCCAATTACTGAGTGTCCAAACAACAATCTTTTCACTCCATGACCTTAACCAGCTTGCTCACTGCGCAGCGATTATCTGAAGTTCAGCCTACAACTTTGAGGCTTGTTTAAAGTACACATAAAAATGTCCTAACATGGGTTTGAACGGCAAGCTATTAAAAGCAACTTGGCATGTTAAAAAGTGCATTTCTCTTTCCGAACAACATTTAGATCTGCGGTTCTTTTTGTGGTCTTAGGAGTTTAGCTGAATTGCAAGCATGAATGGCATGCCGTAAGCCTGAGTTTTTTAACATATCGCCCTCCAAATGAAAATATTTCCAGTCAAACTGCTGGTAAGGGGTCTGCAGAATATGGAGCTTATCTATCTATGTAGCTTATGGTAGATCTAGAAAGGAACACATTGACAACTTCAAAGAACAGGCCTATGTGTCACACAAGACCTCACACACCGTTTAATGGACAAAGATACTGCTGGTGTATAATATAAGCGGACAGACAGTGGTTCTGCAGCTCCATTTCAGTCAGCCATTAGAAAACTGAGTGACCCCGTGAGGAAGGCAAACCATCACAGGGCGGAGGGTTCGGGGCTCCTATCCGTGTACACTTTCAGCCAAGACAATATTTTTAGCAGCGCATTCCCAATAGAGAATCCAATACACTCCAGCGGTACCGATAGTGGCTCACATTGGAAGCTGAACATGGCAGCCGTTGTGTGTAAGCAGGCAATTTTAGAGCGGCAATGGAGACGGAACCAGCCGAGCTGACTTCCCCATGTGTGAACACCTAGTTTACAGACAAAACTTTGGCAGACGTATGCACTTTCTGGTACACTGATTTTTGTTGTTTTAGAGTGGAGCACTGAAACTCTGTCTGTGATGACAGGGCATGACTCAAGCAAAGCAAACCAGGTGCATCCCAGAATTGAAATACACCATGTATCATTGGGAAACATCACTGAGGTTACTGCCATGACTGGGCCAGCCTCAGATCTCAATACATAACACACTCTGTACATACATCACACACAGCCATTATGCTCAGAATGTGAGAGGCAGATTTTCATTGATCAATGTCATTAAAGTCTCTCACTGCCTCCACCTCAGACTGTGATCAACTTTTACCATTAATTAAAAAGGAGCTGTATAATGGTTTTCCATTTCAGCAGCACTGTGAGCAAGGAATATTAGTTATCAATAACAGGAACCACTGAAGTATTTATTATAATCATACAAACAAAACAATGCTAAGATTATTAATATAGCACATTATCTATATAGCACATTTCCTGAGGCATAGAGTGGCATTTTTGAAAAATGCCTTTCACCTGCTTCAAACAGTCCTCATCTGCAGTAATGCTTAACTTGGAGGGACAAACTGTCCTACAAGTGCTACAGATAACATAATAAAGCTACTGAGCTGCATGCCAACAGATCCATCTCCAACTTAGCAAACCAATGATGGAGACTATGTGATATACTAAAAAATAAAAGCTTAGAAAAATCCAGCAAATTTGTCAAAACTAATTTAAAGAGCATGAAATTAAACTCTCAACGGAATAAGAAAAGAAGAATACTGTTTCAGGGTGGTAATGCTGGGGCTTCAAGATATAACCTGTATGTAATTCACCTATACCTCAAGAGCTGTTAATCTGATCTGCTGGAATGCGAGTTGCTGGGAGCCCAAGGAAGTGCAGTGTTGAATTTGGTTCAATCTGGATATGCAACACACTCAATATTAATAAACTTTAGTATAAACAGGCCAAAAGCGCTCTGTGCAGAAGCGGGGGTTGCAGCTTCAGGGCTCTGACTGGGGCATGACATCACCTACGTGTCAGTTGCTGCTGGATGCTGGATGTACCTTTACTGACGTTAAATCAAGAAAGCTGCAAACAGCGATACAGCGGCCCATTCCAAACATAATGCAACGAGTATATGAGACAGACCCGGCAAAATAGAGGGGTCTGGGGGGATTCTGCACACCATGTAGACTGCATAGTACTGTGAGTAAAGTGCAATCGATTTGCATTGCTATTTCAATCACTGCACATACCAGCGGACAGGGTGGAATCTGGGGCTGAAGTGAGTTTGTTGTCATTTGGAGGATGGCATATTTTTTGTTTCAAGCTACTGAAATATATATTTTTTTAATGACATCGACACTTGAAATGACCACTGGTGATTTGCACAAAATTATTTGCAATATAAATGATAAAATTAGCAGAAAAAGAAACAGTGACAGTATTATTTTAGACTTTGAATTGGCCGGTCAGCAGCACCCATTATCAGCAAGATTAAGTTGGTGAGATGTCAGTTTTGATATATTTTCTGTTACTCGCCCAGCCCTAAGTAAAACAGTTAATAGATCTCTGGTGCAAAAGTTATCTGTACATTTCTATCCATCTAATGAGAGGCATATACTTTATATCAAGCACGTGTTGTCTGTGTGGCAACAGTCATACCACTGCATCGTGTGATATATTCCTGAACAACGATTGACTTTTTATGCGGATGCCTATGGATGTTAGACAAATCGCTGCCTTCTTGGATGCCTCAATGATAACTAAAACATGATCAAGTGTCCTAAGCGTGTCTCGCCAAAGGATAAAGTTGAATATCGGTGGGAGGTGGATTTTTTTTTTAGTCACAAGATGAAATCTTGGGCTCCAGGATGTCGCGATGAGTATTGTTTTCTATTGTTTAATATTTCATAGAGTTTGTGATTAAATGAAGAAACAATATCAGCAGATGATGATGCAATGATACAACGATGCAACTAATAATTACTAGCACATTATGTAAATGATAACATTATGTCCAGATCCAATGGCCAGATCTGAACGTGGTCTGGTTCACATTGCGATCAGGCCACAGTCAAAGTCAGTCAGACGCACAGGAAATTCACACAGCTGGATCACATATGAGAGAAAATAAAATACACTCACAAGAAGAAAATGTCAGTTTGTTGACATCCAACTTCTGTGACCTGATAATTTACATCAAACTTCTGTATCATAATGCAGAAAAGTTTAGGAAAATATCAGATAATTAAGAGTCCACCAAGTTCAAATGCAATATGACATGCCATAGTTGTAGTAATAAATCCAAGTGGATTTATCTGTAACTCGTGTCTAAGTCACAAGACCTTCCTAAATTTAAATCTTGTGTGAACATAAATACTGTACATATCCATAGTAAAGAGAGTCAGCTCTATGCAGTCTGTCCACCGCGTGCTCAGGGGAACGATGCACAAGCCCGCAATCCTTTCACTGCAGCTGCAAGCATCAACAGGCACCGACACTTCGCAACTTGTGAAAGAGGCGGCAACGGGTTGTTCCACTGATGGCATATATTTTCGGTGAGCCCCACGGAGAGCTGAGGCCTCAGTAAGCATGCACAAACACAAAACTCGGTGATTGCAACACTTCCCTTTTCTAGGTTTCACTGCTCTGTTGTTTTCCAACATAGGCTAAAACTAACCACGAAACACTGAGGTCACAGAGAGGCACATTCGCCACGTTAAAACCGACATGTGATGTAATCAACTTGGAGAAAGGGCTGTAAACTCTAATCATCCATCAGCTTGGAGGGATGCCTCAAACATAGAAACCAACTTTAAGTAACTTGTGCCTTCATTCTCTCTTCTAAATAGGTGACATTTTATACAAACCGTACTCCACTTCTGAATGTGACGTAGAAGGCAAACAGCTTGAACTCTCACAACTGGTTCAGCTCAAGGCAATGTTCAATAAGTCAGCACACAACAATTTAACTTTGGCGAGGATCTCCAGCGCATTTCCAGTTAATTAAGACAGTCAAGTCATATCTGCAGTCGCACAGGACTGGATATTAGAGCGGTTAGAAAATGACATGACCGCAATTCTGAGGAGAAAGAACTTTCATTCAAAATTGCTCATGAGTCGTCCTCGGCAGCAGGGGCTCTACTATAAATGTAAGCCAGCACAGCCGGGGGTAGAGCAGGTTATTAAATGTAGCAGCTGTTAGCTGGGGGTGACATGGAAAGTACATCACCATAGCAAATTCATTGAAATAAGGTGAAAATGAGAGTAATTAAGTCCTTGGTCTTTAAACACAGTAAGTAAGCCTTTAAAACCACAAATTTCCCTCTGGGACTGTTTGATGTGTCTCCTGTATTTGGCTGGGAAGCGAACTCAGTCCTTTAAAGGGTACCGAACGGACAGCTTCTCCAGCTGTTCCCACGTCCCTGAGCTGCTTCCTCCATTGTAGCAATGTCAGGTTTTACACCGCAAAGCACCAAAAAGGGTACTGGTGGGTACCGGCACCAGCGCAGTTATGGGTTCACGTGTGAATGAACGCCCAAGCATAATCCTGTAGAGAAATGGCTCTGGACCAAAGCTCAGGTGGTGATTCAGTTGCACACAAGCTGCACTTGCTTATAATTTTATTCACCCGGCCAAAATTTGCAGTGAGGTAATTATTACCGCTGCAGTATGAGAGCACAATAACAAACACATTTCCTCATAACAGGGTCACATTGACATGGGTACGGATCCGTGGCGACGCTTCATTGTCAGACGTCTTTGTGGTCAAAGTGAAAAATTACACGTGTGCCTCATTACTCCATTGTCAACCTGTATATATAACGTATATATAATTTTCAACCAAGACTAGACAGCCGTTGATGAGGGTGACAAGTGCAAAAACTATTCTATTGTATACATGCCAAACAAAAGCAGACTTAAGCAATTGAGACGGCAGTGGCAGTTTGTAAGAAGTGTTTCTGGAGACGTGGGTGGGTGAGTGACAGTTTCATCACCTTACAATTGCTCTCCTTGTCGGGAGGCATAAATCAAGGATGCCAGGTCGTTGATTACCCCCCACTCCTTATAAGACCTCCTCTGAACAGACGAGTGTCTGCTATCTGACACTCTTGACAAAGTGATGAGTTATCACGGTACAACAATACACTGCAGTCTGACAACCGGACCAGCTGAGACACCAACACATGACATGAACCAAGCTGACAGTTTACCACAGTTTGTTTCCCCTTAACGGTAGTAAAAATAGCATTTGAGTCACAGGACCAGGGTCGTAAATCTACACTCACAAAGGGTCAAATGCACCAAGCACTTAATAATTCCCAAAAATTCTGATGCAGAATTGCAATGAGAAGATAGACGAGGCTCGCGCTGTGTTTTACTCTGAAGCACAATGATTGGGTTAGGGAGGAGTGACTGATTTAGAAGCAACTACTTTCACCTACAAAGACTCAAATCCCATAGGCTGTGGACATGTGGGCATTTTTTAGAGACGTAACTCAGAAACTAGGCCTGTTTGTTATCACTGTAAATAGATCAGACGCTTCGTCTGTGACACAGTAGCCTTTATGAAGAAATTTTGCTTTTGCAACTGCAAGGGTCCGCTAGGTAGGGCACAACAATAAGGATTGCTCGATCGCCCTGGGCAAGTAAAATGCTATGTTGGACTAGTAAATTCAGCAACTCACTCGCCTGACCGGGCAAGTGGTAAAAATGAATTAAACATCGATTTTTCTGGAGCTGATGGTGGAGGTAGCTTTGGAAGTGGGCCATCTTGCGTCCATCTTCAATCTGTTGAGAGTTGCACGTGCACAATACCGACCAGGCACTCACAAGGAAATGATGGCAGGTAAAAAAGATTTATGAGCGGAAGCAAAAGTCAACATTTCATTTATTCTGCAAACAGAGGAGTAGCTGGGCGGCCTTAGAGGATGTCGAAATACTCCAACTATGTACCGCACAGTTAATCAGGAATGTGAGAGGAAAGCAGATAAGATTAAACACGACAACTAACCTAAGTCATCACTGTCAAAACGATAACCACAAATGAAACAATTTATAGACGTGCAAGTAAAGATTTCATTTGGGCAATTAGATTCCTGACCCACTTGGCCAACTAGGCAAGTAAGAAAAAACAGAAATGTTGAACTCAGGGTGTGCATGGGGTACATTTTGTCATCAGATGGTTTGTGGACATCAACATAGCTCCTATTTGTTGTGGCCGCACAGACTACACCACAAGGGTACCAACTGCATTGTTTATATCGAAACTTCAACTGATCCACTGCTGATCAATGGCCATGATTCCTTATTATCTCAATGAAACGTACTGAAACTAATGTACATGTGACACAAAAAGAAACATCTGTTTCTCGACAAACAACTGTTTGCAAGAAAGACAAAGTGATAAATGGCATTACTTCTTGATTGTTTTGTAAGCAAGAGGAGACGTTTCCTTGTGTACAACATTCAGCATAATAAGACATAATGCAAACCTTATAGACAAGTATGAATATTAGTGTATTTTATAACCAAAACTTTTAAATGTTGCAAACTACACTGTCAATACAACAATAACTGTTGGTTATTTGGTTTGATGATGTCACTGTGAAACAGGACAACTTTCAACACATCATACACATATTAAAGGCATCATATAATACAAAATACAAAACTATATAGAGTGCCTTGAATTTAAAATTTAAGCTAAAAACAATATACAGTACCTTAATATGCCAGAGGTTTAGTATTTAGTATGACATTTCCAGCTAACATGTTTGTTGGGAAACAGCTGAACAAGTTGATATGCTGGTTAAAAAGAAGACAAATTATCCTCAAAGTGTTACAGGAGTCTGGGGGATTACAGCAGTAAGCGTTGTTTAACAACCCACTGTGCCGCATTCGGTTTTTGCAAAGGTGCTCTCGTTTTGTCTTGTGTTAAAAATCCGGTGCACTCGTAGGCCCCACGCCCTCTGAAACCCAAACTCACGACTACAGCCAAGCAATCGAGCCATTTAGATCGAATGTGTATCTACCAGTGCTGGGTCAGATTCATATTTAAGCAATCAGCTTCTCATATTTTATAAACTACATAAAAAGGACATTATAATACAGATCATATATTAATGAAGTCTTTATGATATATTAGCACACATTATTTTGTTTATCAGTTGAATCGCATTTAAAGTTCAAGGAAATCCACAGTTAAACACTCAAATGTTTGTTTTTCATAAATGCATGATGAGTAATCATTAAATATTTGTGCATTCAATACAGATCAAAAATAATTAGGATTAAAAGCCTTTGCCGTTATTGCGCAGCCCCAATTCACACTGCCACTAAATAGAAGTTTTCATTGTGAAGTGAGTTTTTCCATCCAGCTGAGCTGGACGGCTACCAACAAGCAGCTCAGAATATTTCCTGACGTTTTCATTGGTCAGTCCAGCTTATGAAATCGGCCAGTGTGACGCCCAGGTCCAACTCTTCCCTTCTGTGGTTCACTCATAAGTCTGAGGGGAGTCGGAGCGGGAGGGGGTGGCAGTGCAATAACAAAACTTGCTTTAAATTGTGCCTTCAAACTGGTTTGATGACATCGCTTCATTGCCCCTTGCTAAACGTAATGAAAGGTGAGAAAGCCTGTGCTTCTTTTCCTCCAGAAATCAGAACTACTGCCATATACTGATATAATGTGAGTTTTAGAGCTACCTGGGGCTACGCACAGTTCGTACATACAGTGGACAAACTTCTTACTGAACAAAGGAGGAGTGTGTGTTATGTTAGGGGCTCCTGACAAGATTACTGCAACAAACCTTGAAGCGCTCTTTTCTCAAAGACAAGAAAAGAAAAAAATGATCAGATTAATCTCAATAAAAGCATCTGAAAAAGCCTGATATTTTTTCCCAACAGTACACCAAACCTAATGCACTTTTGGAATATTTGTGCTGTCTGCTGGAAGGTCGTCACTATACCAACAACTTTTATATTAAAAAAAAAGATACTCAATATCTCTTTTGATGCCACAGCAAAAAAAATACTGTACATACAGTACAGTACCGGCACACCACACAGTGGGGCCGGTACATTAAAAAAGTCACTGAAAACACACAAACACGTTTGCAATTTGTTAATATCTGCAGCACTGGGTTGAAAATCTTGCTGCTTTTGTACTTTCAATATCAAATATTGTATTGTTTCAATCATGTAGTGTCGAAAGGGTATCAAAGTATTAATACTTATGAAAGCCGTAGCCAGTTGTAAGTAAAGATGTGAAGGAAATTATTAAGAGTGGCAATTATTAGAACCTTTGGCATACATGTCAATCATAATACAGAGCACTCAGTGATAAGGCCAAATACATTTTAATTCCCCATAGTGGAGCGTTGCAGCGTTACTTCGTTTTTAAATGAAAGCTGTTCTCTTTGTTGACATCTATTTTTGCAATATTTTGTTCGTTTGAATGAAGTAATGACACGTGAACTGAACACAAGCCAACTATGCAAAACCAAGTTTCTAAAGAACAACTCTATTTATTTGTCATTTGAACGAGTCCTAAACCACATCAAGAGTTGTTGACAGATGAAGTGTTTAACCTCACCCATAATTCACCAGGAGCGTGCACTCAAATCGTCTGCTTTGATAACAATTAAAACATTTTTCGGGGACAAAGAGTGAGCTGTGTCATGTTTACCAGACCGGTCCATGCTGTTGTGATCTTGAGAGTACACACTCACTGTTTTTACAGTAAACCACAAGACGTCCGACAGGTTTGCTGTACATTTCCTCATAAGTATGACCAATATTTACTTAAAGTAACAGATTCCGGCAGAGTAAAGCAGCAAGTGTGTGTGCAGTCGTTGTGGTGTTTGAGAAATGCTGAAATGACTGCCAATGTTTTCATTCATGCCTATCTCCTGGGATTGTTGTTTGGTGAATATAAAGGGATTGTCAGTCGCTGTTTGGAGGGCTTATTGTTACATTCCTGCACTGACTGCAGCAACAAACCAAGACTTTCCATTCCACAATAACAGCCAATTGATTGCTCTAAATTTTACTTACTTATTTCGGACAAAACATTTTGTTTACAGTTCCTGCAGAATCAAATAGCCGATAAGTGTTAACCTTTGTCCCTTCAATGCAGTGACTGTCTATAAAACCACTGTTGCTGCCTACCTGCCCTTCTCTATTGACCATTATTAACAAAAGAATCTGGATGCAATATTGCAACAAGGACTAAATGAGTGTCTGCTAGTATGATAATCACTAGTATGTTTATGGCTTTTCATATTTTGATTTTCCATTTAGTGTAATTGCACTGAATATTGAGTAGACTTTATGATTTGTATGTGCAGCGCCATAAAAATATCTCAATACTTATTTGGGTACCAAATGCCTATACCAGTGGATCTCTAAAAATATCAATAAAGAGTAAAATATTAATAATAACAAAATATTTCATTTAACCCATTCCCCACACAGATTTAAGGATTAAGTCATGTTGTTGTTTTTTTAACCTCACCTGCACCAGACAGAAAATTGCTTAATATTTAACGAGCTCAGATAAATCTTTATCAAAGAGAGTCTGTAGCATATCTGTTGTTTTCATTTCTGGATATTAAGTATATTAGCTACACAATTTATATGTTCTTAACTGAATACACACGCAGACTAAATATATAATAATAATAATAATAATAATAATACTTGTTATAAACAATGATGAAATGTGACAGTGTTACTTACTCTCTCCACTTGCTCGATGACAGCTCATCACAAAGCAGCAAGCGGTCAAAACAAAACCCAAAGTCCGGAGCCACATTACTGACTCGGGATAAGACACCATCCAAGCACTATTCCGGCTCAAATACAGATTTATCCTTGGCGAGGAGGGCAGTTTAAAGTGAAGGAGAAGTGCGTTCAGGAAACTGGTTTTGTTGTGCAGCGTGGGCCAACAGGTAAACAAAAACGAATAGAAGACATCCCGGAAGATGGGCGGAGGAACGAGTCCAACGTGTTAAGTCAAACACTGCTGTCGCTGCTGCTGCTGCTGCTATAGTTAGCTACCGCGTGGAAATGCACGTCTAGCAAACACCAGCACGGGCTTTGAGCGCTCGTTCTGTGTCTCTAACTGCATATGTTTGTTAAACTGGTCCAGCTGACTTTGTCCAAACCAGGAAAAAACAAAAAAGGAGAAACAGATTCGCTGCCCGAGAGCTAATCTTAGTGCTAGCGAACGGCACTAGCTAGCTAGCTGCCTAGCCTGGCTTCACCACTCTAGTCCAGGCCACGAGTGAAGTTTGCGCTGCTTTTCAGCAACCCTTTGAGTTCATTTAACTACAAGAAGCGTCACAATACATCTACGCAGCTGCACTGCTTATTCACTACACGGAGAGACAAGTTGCATGCGTGAACATCTCCGTACGGTGGACCCTTAATTTTGAGGGATTTTGGAGCCGTTTGCTGCTGACTCGGTTGTGGCTTACGTGTCTTTCGTAAAAAAAAAAAAAAAAAATTAAAAAAAACTTTTAAAAAAACTCAAGTCCTCCTGCGAACACAAAACATTACAGTTGACTTCTTTTGCGCGTGCAAACGTGATTGTGATGTTTTTTCGGGCAGCAGGGAAAGCTCCGAGGCGACAGCTCCTCCTCAGTGCAGAGATTACAGTGAGACCTCCACTCTGACAGGATGACAGACTCCGTCGTGGTTTAGCAGCACTCCGCTCGTGTTTGTTTGCAAATACGAATTATGCTCCAACTTTATATGCTCAGCACAGCTGACTGATCCCACAATCAGGTGCATAAAGAATGAGAGAACGGTGGGAGAAATAACGCTTTCTGCTAATTTTTCCCCCCCTTTTCCTCTTCCACATACAGAGGTAGAGAAGGTACAGTCTCCCAGATCCAGAAGGCTCCCCTCTTCCCAGCCTCTCCGCCAGTAAACAAACCCTGCCAGTGAGCCAGATGGGCTTGAGGGGAAATACGGACTGGAGCTTATTGGATTACACAACAAACTAATCACACCACCAGCTAGTAAAAAAAGTAATGCACTGTTACGTCTACCGGTCCTTTGTAGTGCAATAAATACAGGTTTTAAGGTAGTATTAACACAGTGCAGAGATGCTGTTACATGTAAAAGTCGTGCTTTATTTATTAATTTTTTTACTTGAGTTAAACTACAAAAGCATTAGCATCTAAATATATTTACTGTAATAATATATTATAATTAATCTTTTTATGAGTATTTGTGCAGTAGATCATTTTAATGTTGTAGCTGGTGCTATATATATATATATATATATATATATATATATATATATATATATATATATATATATATTCACAGTACCAGTCAAAAATGTGGACACAATTTCCCATCTACTATTGACTGGTACTGTATATACATACATACACACACACACACACAAACACTCTTACAGGCTACCCTTGGTGGACCCTTGTTGGAGGCTCATCCTAACCGGGCTACAACCAATGATCTGCTGTTTCAAACCAACATCATCACTGAGCCATCCAGCTGCTACACATTTATATATACATATATATGTATACATACTGCATATTATTAATGTAATTAGTGTAATTATCATAATTAGTTTATTTGTTGATTATATTTTCTGTTAACTGATTATGTGCACAATAAAAACTGGAGAGCCAATATGTTTTTCCTCTTAAGTACTTCTATTTAATCTGAGTAGGGGACAAAGGTTCGGATTAAATTCTATTGGATTCTACTTCTTTCCACCACTTCAGTGTAAACAATGTGAGATATCAATTACAGGAGGTAACTATGGAGTTCTATCCATTCAAATTAAAATAACCATTATTTGGCAGAATGATGGGTAGTAAAAATAATCTTGTTTAATAAGATTGCTTGTCTTAACTTGTAGTAGTACTACTACTACTACTACTACTACTACTAATAATAATAATAATAATAATAATAATGAAGTTGCTCACCTTAAAGTTAAAAGAGATATTTTCAAAACTTAATGTCAGATAAATAAATCTATGAATTTGGTTTGACCAACACTCCAGCTTCAGTTTAACTTGATTCAAATTAAACCAACTGTTTGCAGATCATAAACATAATAATATAAATATTCAACTACCCCCACTGTGATTGGCTAGCAGTGTTGCTGGCTTTGCTCCCTCCCCTGACAGAAAGTGGTGGACAAAAAGACACCTGAGGAACTTCAGATTCAGGATAAGATCAAGCAAGTTTTGAGTGTGAACGTTCACTCTGGACCTCAACCAATAAACCTTAACTCAAGTTCATCTTTCTAGCTTTATACAAGCCTACTAACCACATCTCACAGTGTTTCTCAATGGATGAAGTTTGCTCAATTGTCACTGAGGTGATTCAGTTGTCTCTTATTCGACTGTTCTGTTGCATAAACATTGTGACATATTTAGGAAAGCTACGACTTCTGTCAAGATCTAATAATCTCCCTAATTAAACATAAGTGTACCAGTATTTACTCAGAATCACTTGTCAATATGTAGGTAATAGTAGTGGTCATGGTAAAGTGCACAAACATTTAACATGGGACTGCTCAGAAGTACAAGTAGTATGCTGCGTTGTGCAGCAACATGTCCATTATAATGTGATTGTAGTAATTGTGGGGTTTCTCCACCTCTGCCATGTTTGAGGTAGAGATTTGCAAAAGACATCTTTTTGAGTAAAAGAAGCTGGTAGTTATTTTGCCAACCCCATCCTTCCACCGCCCCTGCACCTCACAGTGAACTGGTTTTTGGCATATACTTTATTAAGTAGATGACAGAAAAGTGACATGATTATTATGATAACAAAACAAAGCAAAAATGTTGATTGTGGCAGCATTTAATTGGACTCCTTCACATTAGTTAACTTACCAAAGGCTGGAACACATGACCTGGTCCTTCAGCACCAGCAGCGCTGACTCAAAAACATGTTTTTTTGTGCTGGTGAGGTGATAAATAATTATGTTGCTCTGCTGCTCTCTTAATTAGATAAGAGTCACAAGACTGTGAATCTGCAACACATGTTAAAGTTGATTTTATGACATGTTTGTTCAATAATAAATATTTAAACAGAGATTTATATTCTGAAAATTGAGCATGTGATTTAGAACTTTGCATTTTATATGTAAGTGCAGTTCTTTGTGTTTAAAGGTAAAAATATAATAATGAAGTTCCCATCTTTGCACTGAGTTTTAACTGATGTAAAAAAAAAAAAAAAGAAGTCCAGGCACATGTGAAACACTGTGACGTCAAATTTCACCTTGCTTCTTGTTAAGAGAAGGCAATTGAGGAGAATAATTGTGACAAAGATCTTGTTACTTGTACATAGCCTATTTGCATAGGGCAGGTTTGCAGGGATCCAACCTAACATAGATCCGTAATTATGATCTTTGAAAAGACCGACTATGTGGCCAGATGTGGTCCTTTTGTGCGTGTTTGAAATTAAAGAAAATCCTCCATTATTTTAAGGAGCTGAGGGAAAAAGACGAGGAAGGGAAATCCCTGTGTTATTCAGCCATTGTTTAAAATCATAACTTGATCCTCCTTTTGATCCTGTGATGTTCTCACACTCAGACAGTACCACAAGAAACACATCTCATGACTGAGCTCTCAGAAGCTGAAAATATCTGAGTGTGTTCTTCCTGCCATGTTTATGTGGGCTGTAATTGTGACACAATGCCATCTCCATCAGCACTGTTAATTCACTACCTGTTTACAACCCCCATCAAAGCAACAGTCATCTGTTTGATGCAAGATAATCGTGTCCTGTTGTTTGTTTTCACCGAAATAGATTTTACTGAAATACTAAAAATGCTGCTCTTACGGGATTTCAGTGGCAGCTGTGACATTCTCTGTGTGAGATCTGCCTGTAAAGCAGGTAGGTTGCATGAATGAACACCAAACCTTATCCTGTTGACGTTGACATTGATTAAGAGCAATGTGAAACAGGAGGGCAGCTCATTAGTAATATCAGCTCTTGGTAATTAGAGATATTTACCAAAAGAGAAAAACACAGAGGCTCTCACATGTTCACAACAACACGTCTGAAGGAAGAGTGAAGCAACGGGGTCAAGAAGTGATGCTCTCCAACGCCTTTCAACAAGTGTCACTTATTTGGCAACAAGAGGAAGAGAAATGTTACCAAAGGCACAGCAGTGATTAGATTCTGAGCCGATTGGACCATCATGCATTGCAGGGACACATTGCATTGTATAGGAAGCAGAGCTAAATCGCATTGCTCAATTCTGTATCTTAAACATAACGCCATATTAAATGAGCAGTCTGTAATAGTGAGGTGTCTTGATGAGATTAAAGCCCAGTGAGTGACAGTATAAAGTCACGGCCTACTTTGCATTCATGTGCTCGCTACTGTTTCATACAAACTGTTTTATTTTTGACTCTCAGTGAGATATTCAGGTTTTTTCTTATTGTCCAGATGTCTTTAGTTTTTTTTGTGCGTGTATCCAAGATTCTGCAGAAGATGATCTGTTTTGCATATAAGGTTATTACAATGTAAGCTTTAGTAGTATTAGATCTTACATAGTCATACTATCACACAGCATTAATAATAATAATAGTTATGATAAAAAAAAAACTCACATACCGTCTTGTGTGTGACTTCACAGGAAAAAAGCAACATTTAGACACAACAATTAAATCAAATTGAATAAAATGAAATAAAAGATGAGAAAATAGCAAAATAAACAAGTAAACAACCCATTTTGATATGTGCAATGTGTCCATCTGTTGGACTTATGAAATAAGTCAAGTGAAAGTAAATGCCCATTAGCTATTTTCAAATGTCATAGATCTCCTTAATCTTGAATAATTGGAATGCAAAATTTAAAATACAAAAAATATTTAGAATACAAAAACGTATGTACCCTACTCTGCTATTTGGACCAGATTAGGGTGATTGTGGCTCAGATCTATTGATGTGTTCATTGAGGCTTAGATCCACAGAAAACAAATGACTCATAAACGCATGATGTGAAAGCCTGTTGCTGGGGGCTAAAAAGAGGTTGTTTTTGAGCTGTGACTAATCCTGAAACCCTCCTAATCCTGACCTCTGCTGGGGCCGTAGCAGTCCCACTGTAGTGAGCACAACATGGCCTCCACTGGTCTGTTCAGGTGAAGGGTGGAGGAGGGTCAAGGTGGCTGCTTGAGTGGAGCACAAAGAGCAGGCAGGTGGTGTTTGAAGTCAACCTCATCCACACACGTGAAGAGTTTATTAGACACTTTATTCTCATGTTTGTATGGATGAATGCATGTAATATTGAGTTCATGTATCTGTGGTAGCAGTGGTCACCACTGTTGTCTCACAGTAAGAAGGTTCTGAGTTTGAACCCAGAGTTGGGGCCTTTCCATGTGGAGTTTGCATGTTCTTCCCGTGTCTGCGTGGGTTCCCTTTGGGTGCTGCGGCTTCCTCCCACAGTCCAAAAACATGCATTATAGGTGAACTGGTGACTCAAACTTTCCCGTAGTGAGTCTTCTCGTGACTGTCTATGTGGCAACCTCACAATGTACACACAGGCTCCAGTCACTCTTCGACCCTGCATATGATAAGCAGGTATAGAAAATAGATGGGCGGAAGTTTATGTATCTCAAGACTTCATGGTTATGTTAAAAAAACATCAAGTCTGTATTTACTTTTGTCAGTGACATTATTGTTAATTCATGACGAAGTGCAGCGCACGTTTATAACTGCATGACCACTCAGCTGTAATGAAACACTTCATGTTGTGTGTGAACATTTTTTGCGAAGATATAGGCCAAGTCTGATCTCCACAGGAAGCTCCTTCCAAAGTTTTTGAGTGTTTAAAACACAGGTATGGTAATCCTGAGGTTTCAGATTTCACTTGGGTACAGCTGATGAAGCTCACAGGGAGTTATAAGCGGTTTAATACAGGTCATAGTGTTGGCAAGTAGTGAACTGCATGTAATTAAACTAGCAGATTAACTACGTTTTGCACTATCTTGGTGTAAGCTACTGAAACTTCAAACATTTTGAGCCATTAAAGAACATTAATGAATAAAAAAAAATGTATTTAACCATTGCTTCTCTACTGTAATTGAACCCCCTTTGCAATCTTGTGTACTTTTTAAATTTATACAAGGAATGACACAAAACGAGTCTATTCCTGATTACAATTTATTATAATTTCAATTTTTTTCCTTTTCCACAGCTATAATTTGGTGATGGAATTGGTCTCAAAAGAAGGTAAGATAGATTTCCAGAGCATTACCGAGCTTCTCTTGTAAATCATGTATTCTTCTTGTACTTATTTTTACATATACATGTGCGACAGGATGTGTTGATTCTGTTGCTATTTAATAGGATTTTTAAATGCATTTCCACAGCAAGCTCTTGGACTGTGTCCCGAGGGTGTCTTACAAACTGTGTGCTATCATAAAGGATTTTGTTCTTATCTCAATATAGTGTGTTTTTTCCAGTTTTCTTTGCACGATTTTGATATTTATTTCTGCCAATTGCTAATCTGAAAGAGCTTGTCTAAGCAGTTTTAGTTATCCGAACTAGATTTCTCCCTAGGGTAGCTTTACTGCAGTTAAACATTTTCCACTATGAAGTATTTGATAGCTTGCAAAGTAACATCCCCATCACTTTTCATACAAGAGCACTCGGAGAGCATAAACCTCCACTAAGGCCCAACAATCCTCGACATAATTATTATTCCAGCAGTACCAGTCCCAGCTTTCACCGGATCATCACCAAAATTTAATCTCCTCTAGGATATGCTGGGTCCAATTGGTGAAAATTTCATGCAAATCCGTCCATTAGTTTTTGCGTAACCCTGCTAACAAGCAGACAAACAAACCGAACCAATCACATAACCTCCTTGGCAGAGGAAAATATACTATATACTATGCACAATATGCTATACACAATGAGATATGATGTCAAGCTCTAAGAGTGTCTTGTTTTTACTGTCAATCATTGCACTGGTGCATTAGTTTATGTTGCGTTTCTCATTAATGGCATAATCTGCTTGAAATGATCGGCTCACAGCAGAGACAGATTAAAATCCTCTTATATAAAAGCCTGCAGGTGAATTAATTCCAACCCCACATCACCTTTACCTTATTTGATCCTATAGGTATGTCGGCAGCACCTTGTTTGAATGTGACAGCAAAAACAACAGGGTCAGGGTTCAGAGTGATAAGGCTGACTCACTGTTAATATGAACATAATGTGATATTCTGGAGTTATATTTGTCAGTCTGCTGTACCCCGAAGAAGTGCAGGAGATATCTTAGAGGCAGATAAAAGGAGTTTATGACCTTGGAGGAAAATGTTTACATGCACAGACGTTGGGGCCTTGTGTGCGAAACAGCCAGTACCTGGAGGCCCATCACCTACCCTTCAGTTAATCATCAACCGCACATACTAGGAAGTCATGTGAGGAAACGCTGGCGGTCTGCATATAGATCATGGGAAAGCAGGCGTTGTGGCAGAGGTTAGTGAGAAATGCAAGTTCACACAGGCCTGTTTGACTGGAAGAACAATGAGGTTCACACATGATTCATCCAGGGGCTCTTCCTAGACGCCAGTCCGGTACACTTCACCACAGGAAAACAGGCTGCCGTGTGTCGGGGCTGAGTGGGACATCCACCACTGGGTCTACTTCCCCTGTCACGAGTGTGTCTGCGAGGCTCTAGGTGTACAGCTCCATAGAAAGATCTCTTCCTGCTGACTTTTACAGTGTTGTCAAAGACAATACGGATGCACTGCCTCTCTGAGGTTAATAGACACTCACATTTATAGTAACGGTGCCGCGGACCGTTATGGCCTCCAGCCCAGTCCAGGAGGCCAGTTTTCAAACATGTGAGCACTCCTCTACTCTCATGCTCCTAATTGAGGCCTGGAGGGTAAATGTGCTTTGACAGGGGACTCTGCATCACAATACATCCCAGCAGCTCCCCCAAACAGTCACATGGCCCCCTTTCATCCCCAACGCGAAACACAAATAAAGGACGCTCACACTTATGCCTTGGAAGCGATGTGAGTGGCTACCTTTTTCAAAGCTCTTAGCAAAGTTGCTCTTGTTAAAACATGCCCGATCCTTTCTCTGCCAAAGAGCTATTAATCCTGACAAGGCTGTGTGCCTCTAATTCCCGGAAAGCTGGAAACCTGCCGTTTTGTTGACGTGTTGTGTAGCTACAAGCACTGAAGGCTGCAAGTTAAAGCGTTCACACTTCTTTTTCGGGCTACAGGAAAAAGAAAATATGTCAAACTTGTGTCTGCAAGTCTTCAGATGTAGAGGAAACTAAAATGCATTAAAAACAGTAGCGTGGTGGTCATCTTTCTCACACTATCCACTGGAATTACTAAGCCCACATGGCATTGGATGCACAGTACTTGGTGATTATGGATGTTACATTATGCTGATGAGTCCATCGTAACTAAATACACCTCAATGTCCAAAGCTGTTAGAGGGCTCGTCGGGAAACAATGTGCATGGATTATAGTTAAGAGTCTTATTATTATCGCCTCTGAACGAGGTTAAGACCACAGGACACCTGCTGCTCCACTTCGACACTTTGCCTACATCATCATATTCCAGCAGATGGAGGGAAACACCAGTGAAGCAGTCTGTTGCTGGGACATGAACAGATTGTTCTGTGAATGTAGGGGGGAAAGGCTTCATCATAGAGACAGAGGGTGAGAGGTCTTCACTTCCCTTTAGGTAGATTAATCTCTGAAAAGCAAGGGTGAAAGTGAAGTAAAAAAAAAACAGCATCAATCTAATCCATGATTGTGCAAAAAGCAAGTGTGATGACAGGGGAAATAAACGGCTGAGATTTATGGTAAGCATATCTTGCAAAGTTCTCTTCCTGCAAATGATAGAAAAACAAAATAAAAATCCCAGTGTCGCTAACGTCAAGTTAGAAAATGAATTCCACAATTCAACATCATTTACATTCATATTCTGCTGATTTCTGCATACAACTGGAGACCTGCCTTAACAGAAGCACACACAAACTATACATGATTGAAATAAAATTGATGAAAATCATAATAATATAATTACAAATTAAAGATTTCATGCTTATATTCAATTGGGGAACATTTTCAATCAACATGTAACAACTTCTAAACAAGACATCGTCATCAATATCCCTTGCCACGTTTGTTTCTAACGCGCATACTTAACGTAAAAAACCCCCATAAAAACCAGACATTTCTAAAATAAGTGAAGAAATAATGATAAATATGTCAAATCAAAGTGTCATAATAAACATGAGGCAGCTAATGTTAATATATAGCTTCAACATGTAATAAGCTGAGTAGCTACCTGTGCAGTGTAGTCGTAATACTGCAGATGATGGAGAGAGAAGTACACTGGCATCCGTAGGATCCCTATAATAGAAAAGTATCACACACCAGGGACTGTAGTGAGGTGCTGATCACTGGAAGTAGACATGGAAATAGAAATGTTTCACACTCTGGCTGCATGTGCATTTTTCTTAACCTGTTTTTGTGTACATGCCCTCATTCCTTTAAAGCTGTCACACAAGAACCATTTCCCATACAGAAATACAGAGAAGAGTAGGAAGAAATGCTAATTTTTGTTCAAATTATTAGCTGCTAATCACAATATAAGTAAACTATTACTTGCGACACATTTCTCTCCTCGACATATTTCAGTAGCTGCTATTAATAATATAAAAACTTATTATAGGCGTTGATATTTAATCAAAACTCATTTTTGTGGCATTGACCTGGTGGTATACACTTGTTCAATAGGGCCATATGCATGCCAGACCTTACTACTGCCTCCATGTGGCTTTAATAAAGAAAAGGCTCCCAGCACAGAAAAAAAAATGAGCTTAGGTCTGTGCATTGAGGTCTGTATGAAGGTGGAGGAAACTATTAGGGCCGCAATCAAACTCTGAATGATGGGATTACCAAACAATCAACAAAGAAGTTAATGAATTAAACAAAAACTCTGGAAGTAGGAATGCTGTTTATAATGAGATCTAATGGGATTTACTTGCCAATTAAATCCAGATCTCAATTTTAAACACAACACAGACAGAATTAAGAGTTGTTCACTTTGCAGACGCATCCTGATCGGTCAATTGGCTCCTGCTTAAAGATGAAACAAAACAGAGTTCACACCAGAAAAAAACCCACAGAAGCAAACACTTCATTGTACAATAAACCTTTAATAAATAGTTTGTCATTAGTTTCCCATATTTACATAATAACCACCATTTAGTTACTTGCCATACTCAATTCTTGGCTAATTTTAGGCACACAGAGAGAGAGGGGGTTCAGGCCACAAGCCACATCGTACTAAAATAGGAGTGGCTAGCAGGTAAGTGTTGAGAAATAGATAAGAATAATTGCACCATCCAGCCAAATATACTAAGAGGTGGCCGTCTCCTTGAGCAATAAATATATACATTGGCTGTACGTACAGGTGCTTTTAGTACATTTACAGTCATCTGTTTGGAAGCTGCTCTTACTGATTTCAGTAGGATGTGAATTTATGGGTTTATTGTGTGTTGGTCCAATAAATGATAAATAAAAAAAAAAACCTTCAGAGATTAAATCAACACCAATGGCATCCTGTCTAGTAACACCCCCCCCCCCCCCCAAAAGAAATAATAAAAACTGACAGGTTAAGTCAAAAACGTTGAAGGTATAGCGTGGTCAACATGTACAGCTTGACGTGGAACATTCAGTGACCTTTTCTACGATCTTCTGATAAATAAGGTTATTAAATGAAACTCACCAAAGTGAAACGCTTGTTATTAAATGGAGGCCGAGACTGAAAACAGACAGATGGACATTCAATGATTTACCATCAAGCCACAATGTTGAAAAGGTTCCTAAAAATGACTGGATGAAGTTTCAAAAAGCTATTTAAAAAAATAGCAGGAAAACTTAAATCTTCAGTCAAAATAATTAAGACAACAGAAAAGAAAACAATAAAAAAAAAAACAAGTCACTCAAGTACACAAGAACACACACATGTGAAGACAAAAAAGGCACAAAATATATGAGAAACATGTCTCCACTGATAGATGTTACCCAGCATGATGCCAACTGTTTACTGTTCCTTATCAAGTTGTAATTTGGCTATTTAAATGCACTTGAGTCATTTATAAATGAACTGTTAAAATCAACAAGGATAATTTACCATTTGCTGACACAGTATGTGAACACAGGGAACACAGATGAGACACTTCAGGACCAGACCAGCAAATGTTGCCCCATCATGGAGCTCAGCATCAGCAGTTTTGAGACCTGCAGTTGATGCTCAACCTGCGCCACCTTCTGGCAAGGAAAGTAACAGCAGTAGGTAACCTATAGGGTCGGGCTGATGTGGAACGTCAACTAGCAGGAAATAGAACAATGTTACAGTTCCGACACCTTTTTTTTTTGGTCAATGTGTAGATTAGAGGTTTCACATTTCGCTACATCTGATCTAATTTGTCAAATAGATGTATTTACTCATGACTTCTTAGAGGATAGAACACAGGATGTAATCTGTCATTTTAATCCTAAATCAAATTGTTTCAGTTTTTATTATTTAAAGCTGTTTTGTGTGGTCTTTGTATATGCTTTTCTTTTTATGGGTATCTACGTTACGGTACTCAGCACTGGGTCATTGGAAGCACCGTTTAATGAATTAATACATTTAATCTTGAACCGCGAGCAACACCTGATGGTGCTGTATTTTTTTACTTAGTTAAAATGTTGGACAAAACATTAAAAAAAAACTTCAATACATTGTGGATTAGCTTCTTTTTTTTTTTTTTAAAAAGAAGAAGCAGTTTTGTTAACTTTCCTTGCTTGTAGGTGAAGGACATTTTATAATTATCTCGTTTTCCTATAGGGGGCGCAGGTTAGCAACGGTCTGTCAATTATCAAATTGCTCCACCTAGTGAAGAATCTGAAGCCTGTTCAAAAGAAAGTTTGAAAGATGAAGCTGCATGGTGCTTCAAAACTAAAGTTTCTGTAGAAAATTAGGATTTGAACAAATGTACAGTGTCTGTTAATAACTGTTTGTGTGAAAGCTCAAATATCAAGGATTCAGTGAAACCATTTCATGGTTCATATCCAATTACTCCTGCAGACATCTTCATCCACATCACACTTTGAATTATCCACTGCAGCAGCACAAATTCTGTTTCGCCTAATACGAATTCAAAGACTCCTCCTCAACAGTCAGATGTTGATAACAATGCTGGAGCTCAAGATGGTCCTGAGGCCTTGAAAAGAAAAACCTTGGTTCTGTAAGCCTTGACCCTGAAGCTGTAAATGTCGGAAACTACAGGAACAGGAAGGGCATGAAAACAAAAGGAATCAAAAATGTGTAATGGCTCCGATGGGAGCAGTAGCATAAGATTACAGAGCCTATACAACCAAAACTGTACTGCTTATCTAAAGAATGGCAAGTAAACATTGAGAAAGAGTTTCAGCAAGTAAAGTGGTCTCTCACACACATTGCTCTCTGTAAGAAGTGTGATGTTTAAACAAAGTGTGGTCTTAGGAAGCTTTTTTTTTTATGTCTGAACTGATCGACCCATCATAAACAAGATTAGGCAGCACCTCTCAACACTGCTCTGCAGAGACTCCTCACTGGTATACTGTTGCTGTGCTTCCCTGTTGAACACGCAGAAGAAGAACGGCGTTCCCTTCTCGGAGGCTTTAACTTACTGTGGACGCAACGACAAGCATCAACGGACGTTAGCTTGTGAAAAGACCATTTAACAAGTGCTCAACTTCCTGTTTGTTACACTCTAGCTGGACAAACGGATAAAGTTGCCACTTCAATATGAAGAATCACGCAGGGATTCATTAACATTAGCGACATATGCACTCGCACTCTAAACCAAATCACTTCTGTTTCGTTTTGCACCAGGATGGGGGCAAGCTGTTGTATACTCCAATTTGTTTCTGCTTTAGAAAAACCAGTGATCAGAGTCCAGCACAGCCAAGTCTCTCACATCTTTTCACTGCAGCCCAAAAAAAATACTCGGCACACTCGTTACATAGGGTGTTCAGAGAGTCCTCACAATACCCTGCATTAAAAAAGAAAAGGGCTACAAAGGAAGGAGCGCCCACTTTTGTGCTGTAGACACAAAACACCTCTTGATGGCACTTGAGTCTGATGTGTGCCTGAGGTGAAAGTGTGTCCATGTGGTAAAATATGTGTATCAGTCCATGTGTGCAAGTGGGTGTTGGGTCAGAGCGAGGGTGTCTGCCCCCCTTAGCTGAGGCTATACGCTGCTGTCCTCCAGCAGCGGCTCCTTGCCTTCAGCCCCGCTGCCTTGAGGGCTGTGGGAGTGACTCTGTGCTCCGTTGTTGTGCTTCTTATAAGCGCCAGTCCTCATGCCGGGCCCAGTGTGCTCCGGGATAAACAGGGCCACCAGCAGAGACAGCAGCACTGAGCATGCGCCAAACAGGAAGGGAGGACCTGGGATGATGGAACTCTGACAAACACGACAGAAACAAATTTGTTTAAGTACAACTACTATATGTGGAGATCATCATTTCTTTTATTGTTCATGCTCACCTCATCAGTGGGGTTAGCCATGTTGGATTTGGCACCTTTCTCAGAGCCGTCCGAGTCTGTCAACTCCACGTGGAACAAGTAGAAAACAAAACCGTAGAGAGCAGGGCCCAAACCATTACAGAGGCCCCGAATTCCAGTAATCATCCCCTGGACAACACCTGTACACCAACGGAAACAAACAAAAAAAACAAACACTATCAGGAAAAGCTCTAATAGAGGCTACATTTTAGTGGACGATCATAATGAGGCGATGCACAAAAATAACCTGAATGTGTCAATTATCCATCAGCTAGCAGGAAATAATATTCAAATAGATACATCTTCCAATCAAAGATTAGATGGAGGCATATTTAAGAGTCATCTGGATTTCTACTTGATGAAGTAGTCACAAGAAGAAAAATGAATTACAGATGTGTAACTTGTGTTCATCCTAAATCTGGCTTTGAATGCAGCAAGTCTTGTTTGGTTATACTGTGATCAGACGTTCAATTATATAAATAACATATTTTGTTTTTGTAAAGATTTTGACTCTCATGCAAGCTTATTTCATTAAATAGAAAAAAAGGTGACAGACGCCTACCTTGTTGGTCGGGGTCTGCGTTACGGGACACGATGGCGCTGATGGCGGGGAAAGTGATGCTGGACATGGCTGCGACAGCTCCAGCAGCCCACATCATCCTACAACCAACAGCACAAATTTGTTAAGGGTACAATAAATAATATTAAACCTTTCACAGCAGGTTAAGTACCTGAAGGTAAGTCAAAGGCTCTACATTGAGGAAGGAATTCTAAGGAAAAGATATGAAGTGAAAATCACATCCTTTAGATTGCATTGAGTGGAACTGAACAGTCGATTTCTCAATTAATCTCTGGTTCTTGCTGCGTTCAGTTTCTGTCCCCTTTGAATGAATGTGGTGGGAAGGTGTGTATGTTAGCGTGTAGTTTACTGACCAGGGCTGAGAGCCGAAGCCATACCACGCCAGCTGGAGGATCTGGAAGCCGAGTCCTAGCAGGATTGTGTTCTTATTCCCAATGGAACGCATCAGAATCCCTAACACCACCGTCTGCGAAAAGACAGTACATGCGTCATACAAGACGGCTCCAAGGACATATCAAGTCATGTAGCACACAGCTGGTATAATTTTCATGTCACCTGAGTTTCAACTTTTTAGGTTTTCCAACTTTTGAGCTGAAACGACTGGTTGATTAACGGCTGTACAGAAAATAAATCTGCATCTAAAATGTTAAGTTTGATGTTGCTCTTCTCCTTCTTAAGCTTCTTTTTATTACCACATCTCAATTTGTTTTGTGTGGATTTTTTTCCCCACACTGTGAGTCAAAGGGCATACAGTGCGTTGTATAGAGATTGCACATTATGTTGATGTGAATTTGATTTTGATACAAACTAGACAACACTGAAAGAGAAAAAAAAAAAAACATCCGCCAAGGCAGCTCAATTTCCCCATTATGTGTGTGCACATAGAAGCAATAGTCCCATGATAGTCTGACCCTCATAATATGACTTCTTGACCATGAAAACATACAATTTTAAAATTTGGAATCACATTGATATTATTAGTTTGATAGTTCTTCAAGAGAAACAATATTTATTCACTAATTGTGGTTTTCTTCAGGATCTGGATCAATAACTTTTGATATGTCAAATGACGCAGCACAGTTTCAGTTTTAAATTGATCTTAGTTTGATCCAGGTCTGAAGCATTATTATTAGTTGTCTCACAATTGTCAATTTTCTCTGAGCCTTATAAATTCATTCTGACTCACCAGATCTGGAATATTACTTGGATCCAGATCAGACTTTGATGTGTGGTAGAGCTTATGGGGATGTCATTTTGAAATTTTTGTAAAAAGTATTGTAGGCATTATCCATGAAATAGAAGCAAAAATCACGTTTGCCCCTATCCAGCAATGGTAAAGAATCCTTAAAAAATTACTTTATCCCTCTTCATTTTTATGTCAATGGGAAAAAGAATTCTGGGCCATACTCTACATCTCCAGAGAAAATCATCAAAATCCTTTCATAACTTTTTGAGTAATCCTGCTGACAGACAAACAGACAAGCAAAAAAAAAAAACACCAGCAAAAACAATACCTCCTTGGCAAAAGTAATAAAATCTGACTTGACATCAAGTTATCAACTTGGGCTGCAGGAAATTAAGAAAGCCATTTTTTTATGGCTCAAAACAACTTAACCTCCTAACATTAGAAGAGGATGGCTCGATATTAAATGCAATTTAACAGTTGGTGCATTTTTCAGTACCTGAGCTAGTATCGAGAGGATCCCCACTACAGCAATAAAAGCAGCCACTGTCTCTGACGAGAAGCCGATGACCTGAGGGCGGGAGAGCATTCAGATAATGCGTGTTAAGATGTGGCAGAACAAGCACAGTCAGAGAACAGCAGGTATCTTAAACACAAACTCTTCAGTCATTTTACACCTGACACAATGGAAGACAATGTTTGGTCAACTAATTGATTAAATGTTGCAACCTCACCAGTTGGCATGATAAATACTAGTCGGTTAAACTTGTTTTATTAACTAAATTGACAGTGTTAACCTTAAAAATGTAACGGTGCTCAATTTTGTTTCGTTTTCTTGGCTTTAGACGACTGAAACTAATCCAAGTTTACACTACAGCTTATTGATGGTTAGGAACATCTCTATTGTTAACACCTGTTGTTTAGTACTCCACCTAAAAACAACAAAAGTGCTCCTCTTACCTCCCATTTTCTCGTGAGTATTTAGGTCAAATATGCAGCATTGGGAGTAGGGCAGCTAGTGCTGTGCGTGCATTATTTATGATAACTAATGTGGAGTGATATGATCAAACAAGTTGTACATACTGTAAAAGGAGACAGAAGGGCGTGTTGAGTAAGGCCAACACCAACCCTTCAGACCTACTTTGACTTCGCCGTCTTTTTAAAGATTGGTTGCAGAGAAGTATGAGACGTGTGTGCTTCAGACTGGCCTGACTGGTTCATGTGACACTGTTTACACAGACTACACAGTCCTCATTTCAAGATGTTAAAAGGAGCTCACACCTTGTCGGTTTATCTTGAAGCTGCCATCTGCTTCCAGATGCTGCTGTACCATCACATAACAACGCTGCCCAGTTCTGTCTACTTGTGTTTTTTAAACTACATTAGCTGTCCTGTGTTAGCAGTTTGCTGTGACACAAAGAAAAGAGGCCGCTCAGCAAACCTGCTGATCCCACCTTAAAGAAGTGCGTGTTAAGCAAATCATTCCCAGAGTTGCCACGTAGCAATTTCAGCCTTTTATTAGGATTGCAAATGGTTTATTAAAATCACTATTGCATCTAAGAGGTTGATGTTGACAGTAAATGGATAACAACAGATTCCTCATTCCACAATTAAATTGTCATTTTTTTTGATGAATAGTTGTTATTACATTTGGTTGCAATTTGTGTGGCATACATGGAAGTACGAAAGCCGGTAGAGCAGTGCATTACCTGTCTGAGATAGAGGAAGAAACTGGAGTACTGGCCGGCCTCAGGGAGGTAGGAAAGAAACACTGTGATGCAGATGAGGAGAACCGTGGAGTCCTGGCCCACCTTACGCAGAGACTGGCCAAGAGAACAACGAGAAACAATTTAACTTGTTGCATAGCTAAATAATCTGAAACATGTGCGATGTCAGCTACATTTTTTGCACGCCTGCTTATTTATTAAGCCTCAAGTAATGAAAAAATACCTCTGATGCTCAATGTTCTGCCATAATGACCCTGAAAAATTTTACTGTCATGTTGAAAACTATAAAACTGGAGCTTTAATACGCATATAGTTTATTTGTGTTATTTGTATCTGTCCTCAGACGCCATGTGTGGTACATTTAAAGAATATGTTGACATGTTTTTCAAGTTTGTCTTACACCAATATTCTTACACCCACATGTACATTAAAACAAGTTTGCTTGCTTTAATAATTCCATCTGTTCATACCTGCCAATGGAAAGATTTATTCTGCACATACAGAGACAGGGAACAAAATCCAAACTCTTTATTCTGTGCAAAAACATCCAACAGCTTGAGTTAATCAAATCAAGTGAGTTTCTTCCTAAGTTATTTTTTAGTGCAAAAAGTTCCTTCTTTTTTTCTGTGCTGGGCTGCAGTGGAGGGATGGTGAGAAGAGGAAAATTTGTCCCAAATCTGTCACAATATCAGGCATGATTATCATGGCCAACAGAATTCATGATATTATCACCATATCAATTGAAATTTTTAATCACCCAATGATACAGATCCATTTTAAGTGTGAAGTAAGAACATCCACTCAATAGCTTATCCATAAATGATTATCCAATCAGACATGTCTTTACTCTATAATAATAAAAATAATAATAGTTCATAAAACACACTGTGATCGACTGCTGTTGATTGGAACCAACCTGTTCATAATTCTGGGTCATAACTGACTGAAAATGATCATAGATCATTATGCTGTTACTCACAGCGAAGGGGTCTGCCTGTTCCCAGGAGATGGGTGCTCCCCATGATGCCGGTCTCATCTTCTCTGGCAGTGACTCCGGTACGGCCACAAGGATGAAGCAGATGTCGAGCAGTGCAACGGCCGTGGCCAGGATCACCACCAAGGTGTCACCATAGGCCACAGACAGGTAGGCTCCGATAGCCGGGCTGGTAACCAGGCTGGCAGCAAAGGTAGCCGACACCTGGAGGAGGAAGGAGCAGAGCTGAGGTGATTGCTCTGTAGTCATCTTTTCATCACCATAATAACTCCTTGCTTAACGACTTTGTCAGTTTTGATGAGAGATTAACAGATACAGGCACAATTCTTTTGATGCAATTCTTGCTTGGATTACATAATCATTCTGGAGGTGTTTAAAGATGCATATATTGACAGGAATCTGTTCTGATCACCCATCTGCTTACCAAACCGTATGCTGTGCTCCTCTCATGTTCCTGCGTTATATCTGCCACATAGGCAAAGATCACAGAGAAGGTGACGGCAAAGACACCAGACATTGAGATGACTGCAAAGTACCACCTGAAAGAAGGAAACAGTTTGGCTCGTCAGCACAGACAATGTAAAATGGCTGTAACTAAACATGAAGTTTAGAATTTTTGTTATTTCAGCACGGTAGATTATACTCTTGTAGTATGAAATTGAATTATCTTGTATGATGTTTGAGTCTCACCATGGGCTGATCTTCATCAGAGGAATGGGCGCGCACGTGAAGAAGACTGTAAGCAGCAAGAAAGACTTGCGTCCCCATACGTCTGACAGCGCTCCAATTAGAGGAGCACTGAGAAATGATAATAGGCCCTTGAGAGGACAGTGAAAGAAAGGGGGAAGCCATGAGATACAAAAGGTGGTGGATGCATCAGAAAAGTGCTGTAAATGGATAACTTCAGTGAGGTCACTCACAGATTTATAGGGATTATGATTCATGAATATGCACACACTGTGCCAACAACACAATCTGTTTATACATTTGCAGGTTTGGTAGAGTGCAAAAGACAAAGTCTATTGATAATGCATGCATGAGGCTGGTCTTAGAACTAGCTCGAGTGGAAAATTAACATGAGGCACACACTTTGTCCTCTACCCACATACCCACACAAATGCAACCAATATCTTTACAATCATTTCTCTTCTTTGGGCAATCTATTCATTTTTTTCCTATTATTTAAAGAGTCTTCTCTGTGGACTGTCTGGTATTACCAAGCTTTAGTAGTTGACGGACTGGAATGAAACACAGTGAACACAGATGATCTTTAAACTGGTATTATCTTGTTAATAAAAACACCCAAAATAATGGTTCATTTTTGTGTCATGTAAAAATGCATTCATTATTTTGTGAAAAAAAAAACAACCCAGAAAGTATGCTTACATGCAAGACAACAGACGTTCGTCTGTGGTCGCAGTGGTCAATAATACATGTCAACTTAATTTAGATTCAGAGCATTGTTACTTGTTTGCACAGTGATTATTATTTTTTTTGTTATTGTCAGAAAGAAAGAGCCATTATGACAAGAAAATGAAAAATCTCTTCTTTCAGGCCAACTTTGGAAACGCTGTCATTTCCCAAAGTATAGACTGTCCAGGTGCACTTGAGGCACTTTACCCTCGAAGGTGCTTTAATGAGCTATTCAGTGGCCAGCAAGGCTCTAGTTACTGGACAGCTCGCAGGTGTTAACATGTCATTGAATTGACGGCAAGCAGGGTGTTGCTGAACAAGAACATACATGTTCAGCAAATATTCCAAAAACAAGACAGACCTGCAGTGGTGAAGAAGGACGGTACGAAACACCAACTACACAAGTTCAACATGGCTGCTAGCAAGGGCGGCTTTATGAGACCAGAAAAATCCATTTAATATTGGGTTAATCCACAAAAAGTATCATAAAATACAAAGAAGGCGAAACAAAAAAAAATTGCCTATTCGTTTGATGAGAAAAATCACAAATCAGCTTCACAGTACTAACAAATGTCTGCCAAACACTCATTTAAGGTCATTACATTTCCAGCAACACAATGACATTGGTTGCCATTGAGATAGGTCAACATAAAAACCAGAGATAACCTGGCAACATTCAAGTGGACTGTGTTCTGTCAACTTGCTTTTGTCACCCTTATATTGCCGTCGTGAGAGATTGAATATTGAACCATTTTATTCTGTGTGCGTGTGCTGCTGCGTTACCTTGACACCATGGATTAGTCCATTCATCAGGAATGTGTGTTGGGGAAATGTCTGGTGTAATACCTGTAGAATAAACACATAACGCCAAATGAATCCACTTTATCAACGAAGTCTATATCAAACTACAAACAATGAACTCTAGAACTTTGCAGAGATAAACTACAGCGAGGCAGCAAAATACATGCGACACAGATGGACAGAAATCTACCGTTTATTATAAATCATCAATTCAATCAATGAGGCCTATGGCTGAAAATCACACATTGCACATTTTCACTGTAAGAAAAATATTATTGTACACCGTTTGCATCTGAGCAACAATAAATATTTGTTTATGTTTTCTGAGACCTTCCATGGGTCAAGGACCCACATGTTGTAAATATACAAACTGGTTTGTTTAGTGTGGTGTACACAACTCATCACATGGGAAACACATCTTCAGCCCAGTCACTGCTTTTCAACAGGAGTTGTCCCAAACACCAGGATGGTGATGGTGTAGATGACATTTATGGTCATTGTTACATAGATTGGATGACTAAGTACTTTTACAAACTAGAAACTATTTCATTCTGCTGTATTGATGGTGAACATGTTCTTTTAGTAAATACGGTTGTCAGAGTGTAGCCAGAGAGCTTTATGGCCTCACTCAAAGCCATTATAAGAACCTGACAATAAGAGCAGCGTGATGTCAGGAAGAAATAGAATCAAATCTCTGTATCAAATCTCTTTAACATCCTGTTATGACATTCGACTCCCAGTGACATCTGTTTCATGTTTTGTACATCATTATGGTTTTGCAGAGAAGCTGCTCTGTCATCAAACTGGGAAGTACTTAGAGGGTGCATTAACATTATCATGGATCCCACTGCTTTTCTTGGCATGACCCACACTCCTCTTCCTCTCATCAGTTGCCTTCTTCGGTTGGTTTGGTTTGGTTGGCGACTGTATGGTAACGAGGCAGTTCACTGAGGAATCATTTCATGTGTCTGTCTCACATAGACTTCCCCACTGCCCCACCACTAATGGAGAGTAGTGGCAGGTCCTGATTCAATTCATTCCAATTAGAGAAGTAAACACGAGCACAGATAACGACAAACTCTTTCGACTCTTTGTCTCTTCGTAGTCACAAAAGTAAATATTGGACCCATTTCTCAAAAGCCAAATATCTTCTAAGCATTCTGACAACAAAATGGAATTTTCAGAACGACAAATCACAAGAAAATTAAATTGGTTCATGAACAGTCTGTGTCTTCGGAACACACATGCAAGATTATGGGCGAGCAGTCAAAAACTGGGGAAACAAGGTGGGAACATTACATTCGCACAATCCTCTAAATTTTGCTTTAATTGTAGGAAAATTATTGAAAAATGATGAGCATTTTTGACAATTAACTTAAATAAAAACACCAAGTTAACAAAAGTAAATCTAGTGTACTCTGTGTAACACAATGATCTTTCACACCTAAGTTTTTATAAACACTACTCCTTTATTCCTTTGTGGCAGCCCGTCACATTACTTTTCTTTTTGTGGAGCTATGTTTTTGAACAACAGTTGAAAATCTAGTAATAAGTTGATGAACGTATTCTTTCAAATCTTTTCAATAGACAAATATAACCAGCTTCCCTTTAAGAGTTACACTGTCAATCTGTGGAAAACACTGAAAATACAGAGTGGAACTTTTCTGATTTTGACCTTGCTTGGTTTACAGTTGCTTTCCCACAAATAAAAATATATTTAAGAACTTAAGTATGAATATATATATATACACAACCAGACAATTTATTCCTAAAATACTTAATCATTGTGGGAATGTATGTGAAAGGGGGCATGCATTGTTAAAATCCATTGGATGTTCAGTTCAAAGTTCATAATGTAGGTGTGCGGCAGATACAAAGTACAAGTGTCATTGACACTGGTGTGGGAACATGAAACCTTGGTTTAATTACCTCGACCAATGAGAGTTGGAGGAGGTTATGTGATTGGTGATTGGTGCTGTTTGTTTGTTTGTTTGTTTGTTTGTCAGTGTGTGTGTGTGTTTATCAGGAGGACAACGCAAAACTTTGTGAACAGATTTCAATTTCATTTTGGGGAAAGTTGAGCCTTGGGGAGGGGAGCAGGTGGTTCAATTTTGAGGCTTTTCCAGGAGATGGCATGGATCCAGACTTCTTTTTATGAATCCAACTATTGCAACATCATGGCCCGCTGATTGGCAATGTTGATGATGTTATTCACTTCATCAAAGTTCTTTCATTGAGGGGCTACATGAGAAATGTCACCATCATCCCAATCAGACTAGGTAGCAGAGTAGGGCGGATCATGACAATACCATCGTAGGATTTGTACTTTGCTTGGAATAGGTATGCGTTCCTAAGTGCCCTCTAGTTTAGGGCATGTGAAGTTTGACAGAGACTGAACAGGATCTGGTTATTGTCTAGGGGTACACAGGGAAAGCCCACGACATGGCTAACAATCCACTCTCTTCCTCTGGGAGCCGGTAACCTAGCACACACAGACTGAACTCTCAAAAGAGGACTGTTGCTGCTGGATACTAACGAAGCAATGTGCTCACTGGGAGCAGTGAAGCAGTCCCTCATCTTCAGGCACCCACTGATTATTCCAAAATACAAATCCTGCCTCTGCCTAGGGATCTTACAGGCCACAAATCCCTGGTACTTAATGTTATACATACAACCTGTCTCTTCACACAAGAGACTGCTGAAAAGCATACATTTCAGAAGCCTGTCTGGTTCATATCATGTGCCTCACAGATGTTTGCTCATCATTTGTTTGAGATAGCAGTTTCTAAACAAAGTACTTTGTAGTGAAAAACCTTAAGATAAAAAAAAGAAGCTTAACAGAAATTCGATAAATACAGAACAGAAATATAATGCTACAGACAGTTAAAGTAAAACTATTAATACACTATCCCTGCTGGTATGAAATAAAGAATATATACATTATCATTATGAGTAATCTTAGCGCTTTGCTTGCAAATTAAATAAATTTTGAGGAAACAATCATCTGTTATTTGAAATATTGACAAATGGTTTTTGTCTCAACATTTTTAAAAAGACAGGTTACATTTTCAAATTAAAATCCTCCTCAATAATGCTGTTTGAGTTTCTTGTAGTAAAGACTTAAACCACACTACTCTGCAGTACGCTGACACGAATGAGTGGTGTTTGCTGACAGACATCTACTGTGGCCACACAACACAAATCAGTGACCCGATAAGCCTTTTCAACAAAGCATTGGTGCTAAAACAATACAACTAGTTGATATGCTTATCGTATTTCTCGGTCCATTAGTGCTTGGCATAGCTCTCAACAAATAAACACAAAAAAACAAAGGTGCATCAAACTGGACCCAACTCATTTGATTTGGAATTCAATCATTTCACAGACACTGATGGCCCTTGTTTGATTACAGTCAATGGGAAAAGTAACTCTTTGGCTGTGTTTAGGAATACAGGTATATATTAATATATTAAGAGCTGTTATATTAGTTGACATAACAGTGCATCTACGCACATGTATGTATCCTGTCTTACCGTGAGCATTGGGGTGGTAAGGAGACCCCATGCAAAAAACTCCAGGAAGACGACCACAACAGCATGGTAAACACTGGGCTCACCAATTCCCTGAGGCTGGATGGAGGCAGAGAGAGACACAGAGACAGAAACTGGTTAGCTGAGAAGCAACAAACAGTTTAAAATGCATGTTAATGGGAATATATTAACAGATCGAATCTAAAAGTGTAATCTATTTCAAGGCAGCATTTGCGAATGATCCAAAGATTGTGCATCACCTGATCCTGTTGGACAGCCTGCAGTTCAGTTAATGAAAGTGGCCAGATAATTTTTAACCTAGTTACTACAGTGCTGAATGTAGAATTAACCAAGCCATTAACCATATAAAATTGCAGTGACTTGTTACCTGTGCCAAGGAGGTAATGTTTTTGCCAGCATTGTTTTGTTTGTATGTTTTTTAATGGATGTTAATAAAACATTTTTTGGAGTGGTAGGGTATGGCCAAGTAATATCTTAGCCACACATCAAAATCTTGACAAGTCTGCAAGGTGAAGAGAAAGTATGATGGTGTGAGCATAGCTGCTGAGTTTTGGCAGGACACTCAGAATGATAATTGTGGTGACTATAAAGTAGCCCAGGGCCAATACAACACAGACTTGCTGCAAGTTTACGCCGTCATGTAGTTTGTCATATCCCAATATGGAGAGAGGGAAAGCGTCACAGAAAACCAATCTACAGGTCTGGGTATGACTGGCTGAGGTTGAAGTAGCAAATCACAGGAAACTCCCACCCTATTGGCTCCATTATAAGTCTATGATCACAATACCTGCTTAACTGAGAAAATACAGAACAATCTGTAACTGTTGCATCATACAGATATTGGAAGTTCCTCTTTAAGTTGAAATGATGGGCCAGATGTGCGAGCCAGACATGGCTCAAATTTTGCTAATGTCCTGGTATTAGGGACAAAACAGAGTAGATTCTATGGCTGGATGGGGAAAGTGAAACCTAATGGCCAGACCTAGCAGTGGTAATACAGTAAGGCAATAACATAATCGGAGGGAAAGACTACATTGGAATAGAGCTACCCCATGTAAGGTATTTAAAATATTTACAGACCCATGGTTCTTATTGGGATGACAGGACCATTACCGAGAAAACAATTGTTTTCTGATTTTTATTCATTATGATTGTATTTGTGTATCGAACTGACTACATAACCAGCAATGAGGTCTCACTATTTATAACAATCTAATAGTCACTCTCTGTCAATAACCTGTTTTGGGACAATCATACCTTATGACATTAAAATAACATAGTTTCTTCATACCTGAACTACAGGTGTCAATGACCCAGACAAGAGAGTATCAATGTGTCAGAAACAACAAGCTCAGACTGGTATTTAATCAACCATTTATATCATATCAGTATATAAGCCATATTACGTTACACAGCTGGTGTTAGCTTCAGCAGTAGTCATTGTTTGTGCTTTCCTGTAATGTTTACGTAACGTTAAACGTCGTGTTTACTCGTTGTCAACCAACGTTACAGTGATGAAATATCTTGCCTCATCTCATTTATAAACCACATTATCGACAAATGATCTCTTTGGTGATAAGTCCCCATTCTCTGTCTCTGAAACAATTAGCTAGGTAGCACATACGATAGCTAAAAGCTATCTAAAGCAATTTCTTGTATGTTGCTATTGGGTAAAAAAATAACCCAAACTAAACACATATGCTAGTAAGCTAATGTTAACCTAGCCTCACACTGTGCTTTTTGGTGATGCACTGTCACGCGTAATTTCAACAAGACTTCAACAAACGTAAAGTGAGCTTCACATTAGGCAGTGATTTAAGTTATATGAGCTAATGATTCAGGGTACATGTATTGAATTATTGTGGGAAGAAAAACAGCTCACATTGACATTTGTCAGCTAGCGTTATTGAGCTGACGTGTAAACGACTAGCAATCGTAGGCCGCTTAACATTAGCAAATGCTAGTTCATTGCTAGCTGTTAGTGAGCAAGCGAGGCAGACTCAGCTAACGGTTGCAATTCATCCCATACGGGCAATCCATCCACAAAACATAAATGTCGCTTCGACTGCTACATTTTCATGAAACAAACAACACTGCCAACTAACTTCACCTACTAATAGACGGTCTGGCTCAGTAACAAGCTGAGTTAACGAAGAAAAATAAATATTTAACTCACACTTCCTCCATCTTTTATTATAATTTTCTTTGCAAGAAGAATGCTGCGGTTCAGCCGCTTTTTCTTCTTTTTCTCCCCCGTCATTGTTAACTTATGTCCATTCTTGATGTCAGAGGGTCATCGTTGCACCTATCAAATGTAAAACAGTCTACTGATATCGACTACGACGCTTACAACACCTCAAGAATCAGATCCAGGCAGTTAGCAGTGAGCTAACATAAATGATGATTTCCTATCCCCACCTCATTTCATTCCGTCTTCCTGAACTAAATATTGACCCACCCTTCTAATGCATCATCGCTCAACAATTGGCTACCCGATAAAAGAGAAAATACAAACAGAGCCTTTCATTGGCTTTGGACAACGTTGGTTTAACTGGTCCTCAATGGTGATTTGCGAATATCACACCGGCGGGTTCGGTGTACAAAGAGGAAATTCCTTAATTAGTGATTTGCTGTATTTACTGACAAAGTGTACTAGTCCTATTCTGCTCGTGTGCGGAAGTGGAAACAAACACAGCGATTTACAGCTTCAAATCTTTTTAAATTAATCTTTATTGCAAATATACAACAGCATAAACCAAACGATAAATGAGGCGACTTAGACACCTTATTAAATTAGCCTAGTTAAGAAAGGTTGCTAAAGGGAAAGCGTAGTCTAAAATTACAACACAATAATAAGTAAAAAACTAAAATTGAATTAAATAATTTATTAAATCATGACAATCAGAGAGAGTAACACAAAAATAGTCAAGTTTACAAGGAAAAAAAAGAAGAAAACACAAAGCTTAAATTATTCTTCCAATTCAGTGGGAGGAGTTTCAATAAATCGTGAGAAAAGTTGTTTATGTGGGATTGTATTTCACCTGGGGTCAGTTAAAATGAGATCCGAACAAAAAATGGATTAAACTGAGTTCAAATTATGGGATTGATATTTGGATGGTAATCTGTAAAGCCACACATCAAAGACCATTCTCTTCGAAGCCCTTAGAGGCCAGATAGAGAATTAACCATATGCTCATCGTTGCCCCTAGAGGGTGAAAGAAAATGATGCATGCACTCAGTCTTGCACACCTGTAATGATTGCATCCACTATTACTTTGTTTCCTTGTGTCTCTACTGGAGAAGGTATAAGCCGACTCACATTGGTATTTTTAATGACTCTAGTCCATTGAATTAAAGACCTTTTACTTTTCAAACTACCTTGAGTCCCTGCCCTGGACCTGGATTTTTTTTAAGCCATGTTTTGTTTATGATTCTTCCACTCTCCTTTGTTGCCATAGTTTCCTTCCATGAGCACAGGTGGATTGAGGGACACCAATAGTGCTCCAGATTTCTCTCTCTTTATCATCAAAGACCATGTTGAAGTCCCCTCCATATTCTGGACAGAGTTCCGTTGGAATTTCTAATATTTCTTCCAAGAATAATTTTAAGAATGTTAAAATCACACACATTTCCAAGAATCTAAAAGTTTCCTCTGATTTCCAACACAGAAATTATCCAATGGCCAAGGTCTTTCTTGCAAGCTCTGATTTTACCTAAATAAATAAATAAATCATAAAATCATAAAACATTACAGCTACACCAGCTGATTTCTTAGCACCATGAGTGAATATGATTTTGTCCCCCATCAGGGGAGTGAGTTTCCTATAGGAAAAAACAGTTTGATTTTCTTTCACATTATCTCTGAAACCCCTGGCATTTAGAGATATACAGGTAAAATTAGAATTAAGTAATGACATGTATATAAAGAATAAACAAGATAGAGCAGCTGTAGGTACTTAAACATGTAAAAGTAGGTAACTATTGCCGTGTCCCTTTTTTTTTTAACACATGCCAGTATTGGGACCTTAAACGTTTTGCACAATAAGAAACTAAATGTCACACTGATCCTCTGTTCCCTGCATGTTTTGGAGTTCTTCGTCAGCTTCCAGGTGGTGTCACAATGATGTCTGATGGTAAACTGGATTATGACCTGATGGTGCTGAATCCACTGTGTTTTCCAGTGTTTTACCTTTAAGGCCCCTGTGGAGCAACTCTCATGTCAACTGAAAAATCATGTTTTCCTTATGCCAGGTGAAAGACCGTAATACCATGTTCAATTCTGTCTGCACGTGATTATGGTGATATTGTATATATGCATGCGTCTCCCTCTACATTAAAACACCTTGACTTTGTTTATTACAGCATGTTTGGCTTCATCACAGGTGATACATTCCTCACTCACTGTTGCACCCTATATGAAAAGGTGGGATGGTCGTCTTTAACAAACAGAAGGCAGCAGCATTGCATGTTGTGTATTTATAAGGCCCTACTACTTAAACTACAGAGTTACCTCTGCTCTCTGGTTGAATTTAAACACAGTACCCACAGTGTCAGGTCACAGGACATTTTAACAGTAGTTGTACCCCCTGTTCACTCTGAACCCACAGGATTGGCTGATGCAGCAGCTGCAGGACGTAAGCGCTGCATTCCCATTCTTCGCATTTCTGCATAAGAAGTCAACATAAAAACTCAATTAGCAGCCATATAGCTGAGCTGTATTTGTTGTGTAGTTAGATCATTGACTGACTGGAGGTGACTGACCGACACACTGGGCTGATATCCTCTGAGCAGACATGTTCTGCTGGGTGTCACCAGCTCCTGCGGCATCATAGTGCTGAGGGACTCCACCCACAGGAGTGGCTGATGCAGGAGGATGAAGGTACTGGGGTCCAATGTTTCGCATTACTGTAAGAGGAGTCAACAGGAGGACAGAAACATTAACACAAAGTCTCATTTAGCAGCCATATAGCTGAGCTGTATTTGTTGTGTAGTTAGACTATTAACTGAATGGAGGTGACTGACCGATACGCTGGGGTGATATCATGCGGGGCAGCTGAGAGGCAGACTGCACGGGACCAACGGTCTGTGGTTGTGGCGCCATGGTTGAAGTGAAGCGACCCAAAAACCTGCATTATAAAAAAGACATTTAGCAGAATTTTAATGCACATTAACCACATTAATTACAGTAATAAATAAATGTTTTCCTCATTACATCTGTAAAGCCAGTCGTGTATTTTCAGTGCATTTTATGAGCTACTTAAGCATCATCAAGCTTACTCTAAGTATTATTGCACACTGTACAAACTCTATTCAGCCATCTCTGCAAAGAAACATTCAAAGTGCTCAAGCATCATTGTACAACCTTTCAATGAGACACATTGTAATCTTTTATTTTCTCGACACATATGACTTCATACCAAAACAGTTTAAAACAACTTAATACAACAAGCCATTCAGTCTGACAATGGCTCTGTCGGCTGACTCCTGAGTCTTGAAATGGACAATGGCATAGCCTCTGGAGCCGTTCTGAACCACCTTAAAGAAAGCAGACACATGCTACTTTTAGGCCCCACACACATGCCGTAAGAGTACATGAAAACTGACTTTATAGTTCAACTATTGGGATGTTATTTGCAGTGGGAGACAGACTAAGCACACACATGCTTAGACCTGCAGTCACGATACTCAACGCTACAACAATGACTGCTGACCATACCCCTGCTTCAGATTAGATATGAGAAGGAGGAATCAGACTCCAGTCTCCTACCTGGCATGACAGGATGTTGCCAAACACAGACATGACGTCACTAAGAGCCTCGTGGTCGATGGACTCCTTGAGGTTCTTTATGATCACCTTTCCGATTCCACGTACACCCAGTGGGTGACGCTGTGACCATGAGATGCGCAGAGGACGACCCTTGACCTCGTAACCGTTAAAGGCGCCCAATGCAGACTCGGCTGAGGGAAGAAACACCGAAAAAATGGTTTTAGTTGTTTGGTAAATATGAAATTGCAAGAGCTGGATTTAACAGCATATGTTAAAGGTGTGGCATTACAGATAATGATACACAAATTGATGATTACACATTTAAGTCAGTATTTTTTGATAAAGTACACACCGTCAGCTCGATGCTCATAGATCACATAGGCGGAGCCGAGGGAACGACCGGTGATGCTGTCCTGACATATCCGGACTGACCGGAGAGGTCCTGCCAGACTCAAGGTATCAGACAGTCTGGACTCGTTCACCTCTCGGTGGAGACACTCGATATACAGGGAGACATTAGCGGTACTGGGAGTGCGTACACCCAGTGGGTGACGCTGTGACCATGAGATGCGCAGAGGCCGACCTTTGACCGTGTAACCATTAAAGGCGTCCAATGCAGACTCAGCTGAGGGAAGGAACACAGAAAATATGGTTTAAGTGGTTTGGTAAATATAAAATTTCAAGGGCCGGATTTAACAGCATATGTTAAAGGTGTGGTTGGTTGTCTTCAGTGGGTTTCTAGTTCTTAGGCGCTGTCGGGAAACTGAGTCCAAGCTTACATTCATATTCCTTGATTTTTTTTTATCAGCACCCGAAAACATTCAGCTCACTATCCTATGCTAAGAAAACCACCAATTTTAGCTTTAAAGTGTAACTTAAATCATTAATGGATTAACCTTTGACAATACACTGACAAGTCGTTTTGTGTTAAGCCACAATTGCTTTATTTTATTGATGAATTTAAAATGTTTTTACATAAATGATGAGTATTTTTTTTTTCTCAAGATTTTTAATTCCCTCGATAAACAACAAAGATGTCTGTCTACAGATTTTAAGAAAATGAGAAAATAATATCTCAGTAAAACACAAACACACCCGAGAAAATCAGATGAAGACACAGACCTGAGCTCTTATCAGTCATTTGCAGATGATGATACACAAATTGATGATTATACCTTTAAGTCAGGATTTTTTGATAAAGTACACACCGTCAGCTGGATGCTCATAGATCACATAGGCGGAGCCGAGGGAACGACCGGTGATGCTGTCCCGACGTATCCGGACTGACCGGAGATGTGCTGCCAGGCCACTGTTCATATACTGTATATGTTTATACAGTATTTCTGTCAATGTTTGTAAATGACATTTACAGTAACGTTCCAACACAGAAATCAAATGCGGACTTTATAATAGACAAATGTCGGCAACTGTAGTTTTTTCTAACATTGTGTAAATTAATTGTTTCTATAAATCTGTGCGCTAAAATTGCATCAATGCTTGATTAATGAGTGCTCCCCCCTCACCTCTCAGTCACCCATCAGTTCAACTTCTCTAATTTCAATAAAATAAAAAAAAATCAATAATGCCAGTCATATTATGCTATTTAAAAAAATTAAGACCAAAATGTTTGAAATTCAAGCTCAATCTCTTTGGAGCTTGAGAAGACCTAAACATCCACTTTAAATCGTGTCTCATCGATCAAGTACATAGTAGTGAATGTTAACATATTATCTAGAAAAACTAGTATTTTTTAAAATAACTGTTAGATCTACAGTATATATAAACAATAGCTCAGGTTCTTTATTTTCTATTAGCTGCAGTCTTTCATAGGCTTCCTCTATCAGGTGCAGTATTTTTTGTTGTTTGTTTGTTTGTATTTGTTAATTTTTTTTTTTTATAATGCTAAATACACACTTCAGAGTTGTTACTGTCGAAGTTGCATTATTGGTCACAGTCATTTCATATAGTCATTCATATCACAGCAGAAGACATGAAAATAGCCAATTTATTTAAGTTGGTGACAAAAGTCCAGCTGTGCAGATGTTCACCCCAATATGTATTATTCCTACCCCTTATAAAATGAACAGACATGCCTATTATTGTCATACATAGCAAAAGGATGCTTAGTAAAACGGCATAGTAATACCAATACCAAGTGGCAGAGGGAAGTACTTTCAGTCAGTTGAAAAGGCAGCAATATGACCCTATCCTTTACACTGAATCAGTGGTCAGTCACAACAGTTAGTCACCAAAGAAAAATGAAAAGCAGGAAAACACAATAATGCACAACAATAAACACAATGAAAGCCAAAAATGCAAAGTCACTCTGTACAATAGAGAATCATTCAGATTCTCCAATGGATCTTTGTGGTACAATTACTAGACGTTTTTTTTTCATCAAACATCATAAAGTCCCATTAGTAACAGAGTGGTTGGGCTCAAAATCGTGTCCATTAGTAAAATATCTTGTATTCTCAATTGCTCCTCATTATATTGTCCTGTATTTCTATTGCAGCCAAGACAGAGCAGGTCTGTTCAGATCTGTTATAAAAGCCTTGAAGTGGGTGTATGATATCCCGTTAAATACATATAAATTCTCTAAGCACTTTGTTTCCATAGCAGCATTGATAAATTGAAATGTCTGTAAAACAAAGTGCATCATTTATTTTCTACTTAACGAGTCTTCTATTAACACTTAGAATATTCCAATAACTGAAACTTAAACGGTTAAATCTTCTTCCTCATCCATGTATGGGATGTCCAGGTTGTCAAAGCTCCCATTTACAGTGTTCCTGGTGATCTGAAGCTTGTCAGTTGGGGAGGGGTTGTCTGGGCTGGGCAGGAAGCACACGGACTGGGTAAAATCTGTCATTTGTCCTGGTGCAAACTCTCTCTGTTCGTCATCGGTGTGAACCAGCAGACTTCTGACTCTCAGGTCCGAAGGTTTAGGTGGGCAGTCAGGTTTCTGAGTTTTCAATCGCATGGTTGCCTTTCCTGATAATAGAAACATCAGACTTGTAAAAATGTTTGCTGACTTTGTAGTGAAAACACACAACCCAAGTTTGTATTAGTTTGTTATTGTGGATTATCAATATGCACAATAAATAAAACACACTTAAGAATAAATATAAAATGTTATTCAAATGAGGGCATATGGACTTGTAGGGTTAAAGAGGATATGGAAATGGAGTAGGTTCAATGCCTACCATCTAATCAGATCATCTACCCTGTTGTGCTTTCTCAGCAACAAAAACTTGTTGGATATTCTGAAGGTGTCAGAATGCTCTAAACAACATATTTCATATGCATTGGAGAGTCTGTATGTACAGTATGTACAACCTCATATGTGTGCAATACATGTAACCCCGAGTCTGTTTCTGTCATGTGTTGGTCCGTATTGTTTTTCCACACACAGACAGCTTTCATGAGAACATATGATCAAATATGTAATGAATCATCACAGCACTTGTGCAGCACTACATTTTCTTTTTAAACCCCAGAGGAAGGTTAAGGTACCTTACCTCCTTACTGACCTTCTGAGTCCAGGCTGCCCAGGCGATCTTCTAGGCTCTCTGAGCTCATTGACGATGCAGAGTCCAGGTTGTCATTGTCAGAGTTCTCCTGCTCCAAGTCAGGTAACCTGCAGGCCAAGTCCAGCCTGAAAATAACAAGACAATACATTATAACTTAAGCTCATATAAACAGTGCATTTAGCACCAAATTAAAAAAAACGTCATCTCACTTTTCTTGTTTGATGGACTTGATCCTATCAATGAGGGTCCTTTCTGTTTCATCCGAATGTATTTGCTCTGGAACGTCCAGCTCTGAGGGCTTTTCAACAACCTTCAAAGAGATCAGAGTATTGGTTATTGGTTATTGTCTGCTGATAAATAAAGACACTGGCACTGACAACAAATGCTAGACAGTGAATTTTATACCGTGTTTTGCCTCCTAAGTTTGAGCTGAATGACAGCCAGGGCCTCTGCATATTCAAGCTCCTGGATATTCTGCATCTTCTCAGTGTAGCGCCTGAACTGTTCAGTTATCAGGATCTCTACACACCTGAAGACATCATATTCGAAGATCAATCACCCACAAAAAAAACACCATGAATGTAACAAGAACACATGTAGCACTTTGTCTTTTTCAGCAGCCTAGATAAATAAAACAAAACTTCTTGATGATGGTTGAGAGTTAAAAGTATAGGAGTGTGCAATATGACTCACATTGTAGTCTTAGACACATCCTTCATACCGAGGAAGGGGTCATCAAAATCAGGTGAACGCAGGATGCAGGGGGCAAACACAATAGCAAGAGAGCTTGGTGACATTTTATTGTGCTCTACCTCCTTTGCAACCCTAAAAAGACACACGGATGAACATGTCACAGGACTATTATCACACACAAATAAACACCAGGATCAAATGATCAGCAAAGAGAGCAGAGGATTCTTGGCAAGCTATATGTTAGAATATAGTGGAAAATATTTTGTTGAGGCAACACACAAAACATGAGCATTACAGCAGAATAATAGAAATCTTCCTACCTGACGAGGTGAAAGATGAGCCGCTCTAAGGTGTTGTAATTAGCAGGAGGAAGTTCATCAACCTTTTGGTATACAGCCCTAATTCTCTCAGCTTTCTCTGGCAGCTCTGGGGATAATCAAATATAGAGATCAATAAACTTCAAATGTTTGTCAATATAGAACATCAAGATCTCAAGTTTTGACAATTTGAGATATATGACAAAAAGATCAAAAGTTGGTCTCAAATGATTCTAATTCTATCAACTTCATTATTTTAAACTTTCAGTTTTGGACGGTTGGTAGGGCAAAACAAGACATTTGAAGTGATTTAACTCAGGAGAAATGTGAAATTATTTTACTGACAATCGACTAACTGATCAAATAATCTTGCAAATAATCATAAATTAATTTGCAGCGTGCAGTGTAAGAGTAGGAGAGTGGATCTCTGGAAATCTGCCATGTTGCAATAATTTCCATTTCATTTTAATTAAATTTTTAATCAAAGATAGACATCATATCAAAAAGCAAAAAAACAATTTAATGTATTGTATCTAATGCTTAATTTACAAGAGGGAACAAAGGATTAAGAATTGAAAGTATATAAGTTTCTCCTCACTCCACAAATCTGATGGTCTGGTTTTTTAGGGGAGTCTGGGATATTGAGGTGAATAGTTCAATGGTGAAATCAGTTAAAACAGACTTTATCTGCTGCTTACCTTGTCAACAACAAGCACATTCATTAAGAATGTACTTGTGCAAATACAAAACAAGGTAAAAAAAAAATGCATATGTGTTCATCATAGTTTAACACTAACAAACATTAACTCACCCACGGCATGCAGAAAGTCGTTGTAGAGGTCAAAGGTCATGAGGGGGTCTGGCAGCTCTCTGAGCCAACGTTTAACCAGCCCTGTGATGGTGTGGATGGGGTAATTGTCTAAAACTGTTGTCTCAGGATCTGATGCCAAAAGACAGAACACAATTGTTTTTCAGTCACACAGTTAGATGATGAAGGATGGGATAATTTTATCATCATAATTATAGAAACATTGCATTTGTAGTTGCTTTAATTTGGTTTAAAATACAGCATACAAGTTCTATGTTCTTCGCTTTGATTTTAACACAAACTAATAAAAATAATGATATTAATAATTATAAACAAGCACATAGATTTAAAGAGAAGCTTAGAGTAAAACAAAAACAACAAAAATAGAGAGAAAATGGGAAATTAAGAGACAGAAAACATTATGTCTTATAATTTCATTGTAGATAAAAAAAAAAGTTCTATGCATTGTGGTTGGATTTGCTCCAATGAAGGAACATTGTTCTACATTACACTCTACCCTGTAAGGTAGACTGTGGCCAACAGGATCCGATGGGTTCCTAAGACAAGATGTTGTGCATATCAAACTTCAGCTGGTGTGCAAAGAGTTTCTTACGAGTCTCCAGTATTTGGTGAAGCTCCCTGGCTCGACAGGCAGAGCCCGACTTGCGGTAAATACCCTCTGTGTAGAGACCGTTCATCTCCACATGCATCAGCAACAACTCCACCACTTTGGGAACAGGGTTGGCTTTACTGGTGAGGACACAGACCTGCACCCCAAAATGAAGGGAGCCTGGAACACTGTCATCCTGTCACAGGCAAAGAGGGGTAGACATGAGAGAATCATAAACACAGAGTCTTGCGGAACTGACCTGCATGGTTTCAGACTTCTTCAATCCTACTGTACAATTTGTGGGAGAATTGAAAAAATTCCAGTCCCTACCTGCCTGGCACAGCGTGTCGAGCAGTCTGTGATGATTTTGCTCAGGCATTTCTTGTGACATATTAATTTGCAAGCTAAAATAAAATACAAGGAGAGAAAGAGTTCAATTTGATTGTGTACCTCTATGTTTAAAAAAAAAAAAAAAAGCTCTAATATTTTGTAGTCTAGGAGCTCTTTGAACTCACAGCTACACATGTAGGCTTTCTCCATTCCCCAGATGTAGGAGCCACACAAGTCACATGACTGCATAATGTTCACCTGATAGGTGCTGAACAGGTGATCGAGGGGATTCTCAGGCTGCAGAGAGAGGATGTACAGACAGTGCATTGGAATGTATAATAGAAAAACTTCACAATGCAAGTGAGATCTTAAACTTACACATTTGTCCTTTTTCCTCCTCTTCTTCGCTGTCTTGGTGGCCTGAGTAAAGCCAGAAGTGAGATATGAGTAAGTCACGTGATAGTTTATACTGACCAAGTGGATGAGTCTGAAATTCTCAAACTTACTTTGACTGGCTCAGACTCAGCTCGTTTAATCTCGCCCCTAATGAAGCCATCCAGCACAGACTGAAACAAGTTGACCACCAGTGAGACCTCTGCTTTTTTCTTGGACCCTGCTAATGTGTTCACTTTGTTGTGATAGCCCTTCATCAGATCTTTGTAGGCAATTTGGGGCTTCTGTTGGTCACAAAGAGAGCACGTTCCAACATATGATCAATAAGTTTATTTCAGTTACATACACACATCTTCAGAAACAACATTTTGTTTTCACAGAATTTGTACAACAGTAAATAAGGCTTATTTTTGCTAATCCTATACCCTCCAAATAATAACCCAGAATATCAGCAATACCAAAGGAAACAATACATGATTACCCTATACTCAAAATTATAATCCTAACTTATTTAACATTTAAATCAGTTTACATTATAAATCATATTTTACATTTTAAACCTTTTTCTTGATACTCCACAGAGACCTACACAATTTTAACTCATCATTAAGTCTATTCCATAAATATTCCGACAGAGATCATGCATGACAGAGATGTGCTTGATTCCCCTACTTTCTTCCTACTAGAACAAATGTTATTTTGTAATAAAGAGGAAGACATTGAACTAACCTGGACAGAAAACATGCTTTTGATGATCTCTCTGAACTGCATGGTGGCTGTTAGGAAAATGGTCTCCGTTTGTGACAGCTCTTTTATCCTTGCTCGCAGCTCATTTACCTGTGAATTAGAACATATTTTTTATTACCCTTATCGGATAGGAAGAGAGAGAGAGAGAGAGAGAGAGAGAGAGAGAGAGAGAGAGAGAGAGAGAGAGAGAGAGAGAGAGAAATAGATGATGTAACAATGGTCCCCAGCTGGAATTGTACAGGGGAGAGTTATTTGGTATAAGCCTGAACCTTTTGGCTATTGAGCCCCAAGAATAATGGAGTATTTAAAAAATATGTACAAGTCATCTCAGACAACTCTTGTTTTTGTTTTACTAAAGGATTTTTTTTTAAATGCAAAACGCCATTTTCTAAAAGGTATTTTATTTTACAGTGGTGTTTTTCCCAATTACACTTTCATTTCATTATTTCACTTTTATTCTCAGCCCCTCAAACATACCACTCCATCCACAACAGTTGAATGCATGCGGTAAATGCATGTATGTATGCACTGTGCATTGTTAAAAAAATGTGTTACGTCAAAGATGGTTTTAGGATTGTATAAAAGAAATAGGATACGGTATCTAACAACACTACAGTACAAAAAAAGTGAGTTTAACATCTGCTGTCCTTCAAATTCCCCTCCATAGTTGATGATCTCACCTGATTCCCGAGGAATTCATCCAGGTTTCGCAGCTCATTGGGGTCGGTGATCTCTCGGTCCAGAGACACGTTCCACTGCATCACCCGTGTGGCTCGACTGATTCGAATGGTGGGGTTGCGAGTGATCCTCGCATTATTCTGGTTCGCCATTTGGTAGTGTTGTGGAGTAAAACGGGGCAAGGTGACTGCAGTCAGACAAGGGAGATGTGGCATTATTATCCTGACACAACAACTGAGAGTGTACACTATAACTACTGGTGATGCATGGAAACAAGCACCAACATCTTATGACAAATCACATCACACACAAAAATATGTGGCACTGTCATTCTTTCCTTTCCTTTAGACATTACCCTCAAGTGATTCACATTTTGTGGAACTACAGTGACCTTTAACTTATTTAAACTATCCGCATGGTACAAATAAATACATTAAGGTTGCTGCTGTGGAGAAAAACTCGTTGAAAACCTTTGGTTACCTGCTTTATCTGGAGATGGAGATTCGTTCGGGGAATTTTTAGGTGTACGCTTTTTTAGGAATTTAGAGAGAAACCAAACTCTGTAGAAAAGACATTCTGTATCAATAACATGCAGCAACACAATACAGTACATACATTAAGTATGGATAAAAACATGAGGATTGGCCCTGAAAACTAAAAAAATGGAGTAATTTCCTTGAAAGGTTTACTTCTCAGGGGATGTGAGCTGTGATTGAGTAGATCCCTGTTGTCTTGTGTTCTCGATGGTCCTCGTCGGCGGAAGACTGAACCTCGAGCCATCAGGTTCTGCTGGTATCTGCAACAGTATCAAAATTAACATCATGGTCTTACTCAGAGTATGAAACCTGTGACGAAACAAGCCAGTAAAGAAAGTAAATCCTTCTTCCCCATGTCCCCGTGCAGCAGCTGCACCACAGCTCCTCCACCACAAAACCACACCACATACAGCAAACGCGGTTAAATATTAGAGCAATAGCGGTATAGGACTTTACAACTTTTACTCATCATGCAAAGCTTGACTGTCTCCTGCCACCAACTAAGCTTTGACCTTTTTTGCTTTAGTTAGTATGAGCGAAGCTAATTCATCTAATAATACCAAAGTGTCAGGGTGTTATGAACATTTATTATTTACCCAAACCAGTGAGATTTAATTTGACAAATCTACAGATTTTAAATCACGTTAATACGTTCAATATTAGATGTGACTGGCTACACACACCAATTGTTACATGTTTTTTCCCTTTTGATAAGATCACTGTGACTAATCAACGATATCGCAGTGATGTTGACATTATTTATAGTATAATGATTATTGCTGTAACCTGAAGAATGTGGGTTCATTTAATCAGTTCATATGCATGATACTACATCGATTGGGTTTAAAACAAGTTGCCATGTATTGTTAAAAAAATAAATATGTGCTCATGACTTAATAAATCAAAAGAAACAAACTTAAGTTAATTAGATGATTCTGATAATTACCTGAAACCTTTTCTTTATAAAACAGAATCAAAATAAATGCAAATGGAAAATATACGCTAAAATAATTAGACCCATTCCCTGTTTTACTCCATAAGTGACCAGAAAAACTCACATAACTACAATTCACCATAGTCTATAATGAGCCTGAATTGTACCTACGGATCTACAGCTCATCTGCATGAATTGACAAAAAAGATCAGAAATTAGCTTACGAAATGCTTGTTTTTAGGAAGCAGCAGCTCATTCTTTTCTCTCCTCGATGTCCCAGAGCAATGCAACCTTCAATGAACTTTAGACATACACATACATGCAAGGCCTGCATGCAGAAGAGACATGTTCAGTCAAAATGTCTCTTCCGTCTCTACCTTGACCTGGGATTTGAGGGCCCGGACATCAACGCTACTGGCCGAGCCCTTCATGCAGGGCACATGAGGGCTGATGGGAGGCAGTGGAAAGCTCCAGTACTCGCTCTCCTTGGAGTGCCCAAAGTTAACCATCAAACCGCTGCGGGCGTAGGCTAAGCGCCGCTTGCGTTTGGGCAGCTTGCGGTAACGCACCCCGACCTAGTTGGGCCAGGAAAGGTGATGAGGCACCTTTTTTGATTTGCGTGTATGATGCATCCTTTCGTGTGTTTGTCAATTGACAACACATGACTGCAGTACTTTGAAAAGCCAATGCCAATATTTGTTGTTGTACATGACATTAACAACAACTACATGAGACACAAAAAGAAAAAATGGATTGAATGACAGTGTTCTGAATTACGGAATAACACATTGAGAAAGGTTACCTCATTGGTGGAGGGGGAGCTATCAGAGCCTGATGAGCTGATCTTAGACAGTTCATCAGCAGACATGGACTTTCCTTTGAGCCTGTGATGCAGACAGATACAAGAGCAGAGCTGTGGTCTATATTTTTAAGACTAAAATATTTTGAGATATTATTGCCATGTAAACATCTTGTCATGAGAGAGACAACAGTGTAAATAGACAATTGAGAAAAATAGAAACACATGGACAGATTGGTGAAACACTGGTGAAGTTTATGAAGATGCTCTAAGAGCTTGATGAGGCCGTGTTAACAGAGCTTCAAAACAGACCTCTTGTAGAGACAGAATTTTATTACGGGTATAGGATGCTTACTTAAAACCACCTTTCCTATTGTCTTGTTGTCGCCGCATTTCTGGACTTGAATCATCGCTCTGTCTTTCCTTCCACCTCTCAGCCTTCTTTGGGGTGCCCACCAGATCTTTGTAGTGCTGAAGTGAGATCTTTGACTGGTTGGTGGAGTGATTGCCACTGCAAGGGTCCAGTGGGAGGGAAAAGGGTCTGTTTAGGGGGGGAGGGGATCCTCTGCCTTCTCGCCTCTCCCTGCTGCTGGCCCTCGGTGCAGACTGGCTGTTGTTTGGGTCAGGCTGTTGGTTCCTGTTGGGGCTGAGCTCCACTTTGTGCTGCCTCTTTAACTCTTTCTTTGTTAAGCTGTCATGTGAGAACCACTACATTAGACTTGATTGGAATTTAACCTGAAATTCACGTACAGTAACAAGTCTAGTTGTTTGGTTAAAACTATATGATGGCCAGTAAGTAATAAGAAATATTTATACTATACACAATTTGGCCAGCAGAGAGCACTGAAAAGTGTATTTTTAAATAGCTGAAAGTAATGCTGAGTAAATATCTTGGTCACAGGCCCCTGAACACAACATTCACTACCAGATAGACACGCCCAATGCATAATGTGCTATGATATATATTAAGTATAAGATTAAAGTAAAGGTCCTACATGCAGGTTTGACATTGTTGCAATCTATCTATCTAGCTATCTATCTATATGCATGTTTACATACATTTCAAAATTAAATACTGTAGGTTAACTGGCAACAAGTTAGTAACATGAGCAACACAGTGGTAAACATGACCCTTTACATTTTACACAGTGTCACAACTTTTTTTGGAAATGGGGTTGTAAATCTGAGAGACACCAATTAATATGGTTATTGACAAAACATTCAGTTAAACTGCAATTTCAAATGCATCTCTTCTAAATGCACTATTTCAGTCAGGGTCGGTGGGTGGTACTTGACCCACTTAAATACAGCGCATTAAGCCAGTACACGTGTCATGTTAGGTTAGCAAAAATGGACCCGATATTTAAACTTTTAATTTTTGGGTGTCTCTGGGATCATTGTTGGTTTCTATTCTAAAACAAAGGAGTTATCTTTTCACATCTACTATAACAAGTTCAACTCTACTAAAGAGAGATTTGAGTGAATTCTACAATGTAAGTAGTGTAGGTAGAGAGGTATGTATACCTGTCCCGTCCAGGCCGGGTTTTGGATGTGTTCTCGTCACCCTCCTTATCATGGGGTGACGTCTTCAGTGAACTTCTCCATGCTGCCTGAATAACCGTAGCAGCTCGGTTTTTCTTCTCATAAAACTCACGCCAGCTCCTCTGAAAAACAACAGGAATTCTCTGTCAACTTTTATTCTTTATTTGACTTTGGAAATATTTCTAAATTTTGCTGGGAAAACCCCAGCAGGCAATCCAAGGGGACTGACTATCCAAAGCATTTTCGGAAAACTGTGAAGGGAAGACTGTTTTTATTGTCTGACAGTCTTCGTGAAAAGATTTTCAATGGTCTATTATTGGACAGCTTCTTACACAATTAATGGTACCTGTATAGTCGTAGTTGCATCTCTCTTTTGCAGGAAGTGCAGCCTCATCAGACAAGCACGGAACCAGCGCTGCAGGATGATGATGCGACGCACCACTTCTTTGTTTAGAGTGTCTTGAAGCAGTTGTCTCACCTTCTCCTTAAGGAACACCTGAGCGTATGAAAGACAGGCATACACATGATGAATCCACTGGAAACATTTGTGCTGTGTCATCAATGGTACATTTCATGGATGACTTCTTATGTGACTTTTCTGTGTTTTTATGACTTGATGTAAAGCATCATTTGTGACAATGTTCTCCCAAGAGTGACAATAAAGCAGTTTACTGAAGACAACATATGATTTTTGGGATGATTTCACTTCAATACACGTAACATAAATATGGGTATGTGCAGTAATCATGGGTGACCCCAGAGTGAAGTAAATTTGCAACCATGACAACATTACTTTCATCCCTTGGACAGGGCATACACAGGTGGTGAGTAAAGATCAGAATAAATTACAGACATGATGAAGAATTTTAACCTGGGTTTTTCCTATTTGGTAGGTGGTCTTATCCATCTCCATCCTCTCCAGCAGCTCAGTTATGTGCTCTGATGTTCCCGTAGCTCCTTTTGGAAGCAACAATCTGAACTTCTTGACAAACTCCTGTTATCGAGAGAAAAGAATCCTTCTCATTGACAGGTACAGAACTAAACTCCGTAATTATAAAGCTAAATAGGATAATTATGTACATATGATATGTAACATACAACATCACTGTCAAGTATTTACCCACCTTAAATGTGTATTTGGCACAGTAGCCAGACTTCTGGACGTGAACCATCTGCAGTATACCTGTGTACTTGATTTGCTGCAGCACAAGTTCATCATCGAAGTGCAGCTGCTTCTGTAAAGAACAAAACATTTCCCCAAGTGATGAACTATTTTATCCAGGAGGACTAAATGTACCAGGTTTAGTTTACAGATTGACAGATGACATTACCTTTTCAGTGTTGGAGCGAACACAAAAAATAAAGAATGGCTCGGCTTTGTCCATCTTCTCCATCAGTATTCCGAGTGATCCCTGAGACATATATAAGTGCAATGAGTGATGGTTGTTGAATTGTTATGATAGCAGGTTAAAACAGAGACAAGTATGCACCGGATTATTTTCCCCATATTCCAATATATGGTAGAGGGTTTAAAATGTACCTAACAAAATAACTGAGGTATCTATAGCTCAAGTATGTTTCATGGACTAATTTTTGTTCAACAAATATGGATTTCTCAATCAATCATGCCAAAGTCTAGGATACTTGAGTCTGAAACCTTCTTATGCACTCCATGGGCAGCGAGTATGAAGAGGAGGACAAGCTTCAACAATTTCCCCAGTCACAGAGACAAAAGGTTCTATCATAAATAACTAAAATATATATTGGAGAAAGCTTTTATCCCAAAATGGTGCACTGTATATAAAATACTGGAGGAAGACAGACTATGCTGCCTGAAATTCAGATAAAAACTCTAATAAAATGCAAAAGTGACTCTTAATTTTAATAAGAAGCCATAGTGCCTTACATTTAAACGATACCTCATTTTGAGATGAAATCATCAAAACATTCCCTTTTTAATAAATAAATGACACATGACATCTTGATTCAAGTTGGCCTTCATGAAACGGAGCATTAATAGTCAGCAAAGGTACAGAGAGCACAAACCTGAAACTGAGCAGTAATTGTAGGGGGCTTGGTCTTCTGAAGAGGGTGATGGATGAATTTGCTGGTTCGGTCATGCGCGGTGAGACCAACAATATGTTGGAGTGAGTGAAAATCCATAAGGTTCTGTTTGTTAAAACATAATTAAGCCTGTGAGTTTCATGACTCCCAAAACAAACGGACTATGAAAAAAAAAAGACATGGAAAAATGGACAGATAGCTTCATAGATTAATTACATCACTATGTGAAAGTCTTGTTGTGGAAATGATTTAAAAAGCTTCATCAACACTGCACCTATTACTAACACTTTACCTTTGGAATAAGTTGCTTCTGTCGACTGCCTCTACTTTTCCTGCAGAAAATACAGATGACATGAGGCTCTATTAAACATACAGCTCTGGAAATAAAATGCAAGAAGGGGCAGCATAAAATATCAGGTCATTCTTCAATTATTTTTAAACTAAAGGCATATTGCGAACCTACTTTCTCTTTTCATAATTGGCAAAGATGTCTTCAAATACATCAAGAGGCAGTTCATCAGAGCGATCGAAGGAGAAATCCAGAGCCAGGCTGTTGCTGTAAATGACAGTCAATTAATTTAACTTTATCAACTAAGAGTACGTTTTTTCTTCTTAAAAGGTGTATTTCAATATCTTTATCTCAATGAGATTTTCTGGAAAAGAAAAAAAAAAAGCTTGACTATTTAAGGATACATACAATCAAGACAATCAAGAGCATTGAAAAATTGATGGTTGCTGGCTAGTTGATAATCAATTGTCAATGCAGAAGTATCCTGCTTGATTCAGTATCCATGGTTAGTTAGAATATAAAAAGTTACCTAGACATCCTGTTCATAGTGTTGCTGTGGTGTCTGATGTCTCTTAGGGACTTGCGGGGGCCTTTTTTTGCAGCCACTGTGGTGACAATACAACACGTCATTTGTATATAATCAAAAAGACAATTTCTCCCAAAAAACAAAACAAACAAACAAAAAAACAAGTCAGTGAGTCGTTCAGAAAAAGGCAGTTACAGAAACATCTATTTCCTGCTAAGCTGTGACATATCCACTTTCTTTCTGACTGGATGCCGCTGAAAAAGGCAGCTCAGCTAGTAAGTAAAGCGACCTACTCAATTCTGAACGGTGCCGTCCCACGTTCTTGAATACTGTGAGGATGCGAATGGTGGCCCGGAGGATTCCCCATCGAAACAGTGCTTCTGGACTGGATGCAACCAAGTGGTGCAAGAACGCCCGCTCACTGCGACGTAGAAGCGATATGACTTCAGGGCGCATGTGCTCTGTGTTTTTTTGTCGGAAATCCTGAAGAAGAAGAAGAATCATGATTGAAACACTGCGTGCTGCACAATTTTATTCTGTTGTAGCCACACAGGAGGGGGAATCTGTGGCTCTCCACATTCATTACATGCATTCATGACTTTAACCTTCACACTACAACGACAGCCTTTTTTGCAGGAGGGAGCAGTATTGATCATTCACAGGATTGTCAAGGATTTTCCCACAGTGGCTTATCTAAGGCGGCCACGACAGACCTTCAATATGTTACAGCAGTCAAGCTGAGAGATGGGAAGAACATTTACTGAATACCAAATGTAAAACTAGAATTATTGCCTCACGGTTGCATACCTGAATGCACCGGTAAAATTGTAGTTAAGATTAATAACTATCCAGATTCTTAGAAGTGAATTTAATAAAAGGTAACAAGCGTAATTCTTGGTGAAATGTAAGTTATGTGTATATTGACATGTATGATTCCAGTGAATTATTTCCAGTGAGAAACATACTGTCTTCACTTCAGACTATTTTTACAGGAGTACAGAGGATTGATAGAGAGCTTTATCACATGGTGCAAAAACAATCAATACAATCTGAAATATGGTCCAAATCTCCCCTCCAGTTCCTGAGTTACGGCATTGAAAATAGCCAGAGTTTCTGCAGAACATTATGATGTTACAGACAAGTTGAACTTTGACCGTTTGGATAAAAACTATGATCATTTCATCATTCAAACCCGGAAAATGTCTCCAGCGACGGCTTTCAGAGGCATATTTATTATTTACTTCATATAAAAATGCTTGCAGTGTGGGAAATATACTTCACCTTGATGTTATATGTAACCCTCCCAGCAAAGTGTTGAATGACAAAGGTCAGTTCTGTATTTGAAGAGGGTAGAAAGAATGGGTTGTCCTGATGCTGTTGCTTCAACTTGTCCAACAGTGTTTCATCTGTGGTCTGAGGGAAGCTGAAGATACACAAAGAGTACAGAATAAAATAGTTAAATAAATAAATAATGAGAAAAAGTTCAAATTTTTGGTTGTTGAATTTTTTGTTCAATAAAGGAATTATTCCTCTCTTTGCCCTGAGACCATTTACCATTACCATTTATTAAAAGACCAACTTACAACTATGACGAGCCAGACTGAGCAGTCTGTCACTATAATTAAATTGCTTTTAAAAATATTGCCATTATATATGTTTAGTGTGAAAAATTACAGCAGGGCAGGATAGAAGATCACAGTTGACCTACTTGCTCTCCTCATCCAGCAGGTCTAACAGTCCAGTTGACTTCTCGCTGATCAGCTGAATGCAGCCACTGTTGTCGGAGTAGTCAATGTTTTGCCAGGTGATGCCCTCAGATACATAATCTTCCTGGAATATATTTGAATTGCATAATCAGGTTACTCAGTTGATGCAAAGCTAAATGAATTTGGTTCTGTGGTACTGATTAAGACATTTATTAGCAAGAGCGACACAGTACATACAGAAATGAAGACATGGAGAATCAGCTGTATACTGTAGTAACCATACTGCCGTCACGTTTTAAACCTCCAAAATAGCAAAAATTACCAAAAAAATGGAAAATAAAAACAAGCACGAATAAACACTACAGTGTATCTGTCTGTAAGACCATGTAAGCAATGGATTCTGAATACTAAATGAGTGGACAGGCTACAAAGGAAATAGCCTGTCTACCCACCCCACCCCCCCGACATTTCTTTTTTGAACATTTATTCTTAGCAAAAAAAAATAAAAAAAATAAAATAAAATAAAGCTAACCACATCTCAATGTCATTTGAAGTGAAAGATACCTACTTGCTCCAGCTTGAAGATGTGCTGGTTGACATAATACTGTAGTCTCTCATTGGTGTAGTTGATGCACAGCTGCTCAAAGCTGTTCCTCTGGAGGTTCTCGAATCCAAACATATCCAGGACACTGATGGACAAACGCTAAAAACAAAACAGCAAACAGGACAATTCAGAACCACTATACAAAAGGCAGCAAACATGGTCATGTAACTAATTACATACACCACTGCTGCACATTTTCGTAACGGTACCTGCATTTTCCCTTTAATAGTGCAGCCCTAAATTTGATCACATGACTTACAGGGACAGACTCCTCCATGTCTCGTCTGTTGAGCATTGCATGGTTGATGTGAAGGACGAGCCAGTCAAACAATGCACTATATAAAGACTTGGCCATAGAGTCCCGCACTGTGGAGGCCTAAACACGAAGAATCAAACAAAACAATTACAAATTCAACTCATAAAGAAATTTTAAAAAGTGGTAAAAACTTTAAATTTAATGCAGACCACAGTATCAAACACAACTGGAAGTTATGCAGGAGGATTACAAACATGATGAGTCTATAGACTCATTATATTGAATGATTTACTGATTCATCTTATTACTACAGTAACTTTAAACTGTATACCTCTTGAAGTGTGTACTGTGAATCCACGGTGGTGTTAGCAGTCACTACTCTCCTCTTGGTCAAAGTCTTCACTAGCAGCTCCTTTTTCACCTAAAAACAAATAAAAAGTTAAGGCAGCTCCACCGTACTGTAACACATTATTAATCAACAAGAAAATCACTACCAAAAACAGTATTTGACAAAACAGAGCAGGCTGACACACGTTTGCTCTATTAGTGGCGTAGTGATCAAACACTTCATCTTTACAAGTTTTTTTGCTCTCTGAGTAAAAATGATTTCAGATGAATGTTCATGAATGAGTTCATCCCACGCATAAGGTTTTGTTGAACTGGCACAACATTAGAAATCAACTGGAGACTGTGGGTGACAAATCCAGACGATGTAGCATAGAGTGTAGAAGTGTGTCACAGGTTAGCTTAAAATCATCTGTTTGACATTAGGAACGTACTTTGAGCAGATCAGACAGTGCGGACAAAACCTCGGCAGGTCCAACCTCCAGGACTTCACTGTCCTCTGACTGCATGTATGTCACATTGCCCAAGAGCAGGATGGCAGAGAGGATCGAAAATATGCTGCACATTTGAAACACACACACACAAACATACAGCATGAATGTTTGTTTTAATAGGGATCAACACACCTGGCTGCCATAATGGAGGTCCTCAACTGTAGAAGAGGTGCAGTGAACAAGTAACTGCAACATTAAATGTCTAACTTGGCCATCCCACCCTTCTGAACATGCATTAACAGATAAATCATATTTATTTTTATGCTCTTTAATTTGTGGACAAGCAAATCATGAATGGACATCTGATTTCTGCACTTGAGATGTAAAGGAATGTACGACTACCTTTATTAAACAACAAAAAAAACAACTTCTACTTTATGCCTGTTACATATGATGTTACTGTACATTATTCTGCTGATTTATTCATGGAACGGATAATGTGGCTTCAGTTGTTTCATCAGGAAACCAACCTCAACACATTGCAAACTATGCTGCTGTCGCCTGTATGTGCAACACTGTGTCCCGAGGCTGCCAGGCACTTGCCAACATGCTTCCTGCATTTTTCCCTCCTGCTTGACTTGACAAGTTCTGACCTGTTACTGACACCAGCACAGAAAGCAGAAATTCTTTGACGGGGAACATTCAAATTAGAAATTTCTTCCCTCACCTGCGCAGCAGGGCTGGGCGATATGATTTGAGATCAAAATCACGATTGTTTCAAACATTTACCTCGATTACGATTGATGAACATTTATCTTTTTTATATATGCTTTTCTACACTGCCTGCAAAGTTCTCTGATAAAGTCTGTAATGTAGATATGCTGAACGATGAAAGCTGGGACATGTTTTGTTTTTGTTCGGCGTCATGTTCACTGAAGCCAAAATGTGCCCATTTATGTTCCTCACATGGTCTCAACCTTCTCACATGTACTGTTGTGTCCCTGATGACACGTCTCACTAGGATTGTAACTGATCACAAAACTCACGAATCAGATTGTACCACAGTTTTTAGTCAAGGATTGGACCATTTTATCAGATCAGTAAAAACAAGAAAAGTATTAGGATTATTATTTAGAATAAATCAATTTAAAAACGCCATACTTTGGCTCTACCAGCCTCTCTCTCTGTTTGTCATCACCACACTTCAGACTCTCTCATGTCCCACCAACAGCACTGTCTGTGAGGTGGGACATGAGTCAGGGGACAGGCAAAGGATCTGCCTTAGTGGACGAGCAGAGCATCACAATCTTAGAATTTTGATGAAAAACATTCCTAGTTAGTGTACATACTGTTTCTTGGTGGAGGAGAGGAAACCAACCATCTCCATCGCTTGATGGAGCCTCTTGTACTCCTGTCCAAGTTTCTCCCCATCATCTAAACTGAGGTCTTCCTGCAGAACAATTAGATGAGATACAGAGAGAAAGACACGGTTAATGTCGAGCATAGCAAAGAGAGATGTTGGCCTGGATACTGATAACACAGTCAGTCTAAACCATCCTTACATAATCAGTAATGTAGACACAATCGAATCAGCGATATTTGTTTTGTTGCAGAGTCCGTCAGCATCACCAGGGACACACCAATTAATCTTAATTTTAATATAATCATTTCACTTCCGTGAGAGACAGCATGATGCTGTACCACTCATATGAAAAGCTTCATTGATTTCTCTAATGTCTGAGAAAAGCAATAACAAACATATTCCCCGATTGGTTTTGAGAATTAGTTGAGACTACAGTTGAAATGCCGACATAAATTACAGAGCGAGAGCTTCTAAAAACAAACAAAAGAGGACAATAGTTTCTAAACCAGACACTAATGGGGGAATTACTGGTAGTTGTTCCATGCTGTATTGTAAACACAAACAAAAATGCTGCATTTTCTGAAGACATAAGTTTATGGGACTGAACAGAAAAAGGTATCAGTGTAGAAACTTTAATTATTAGCTTAACAGAATTAATTGGAGGGAAAGTAGATCCACTTCAAGCCTAGTTATGGTGCAGTTTTACAGATACATGTGTGTATTTATACACTACACAGGGGAAACTTGTACATGCTACAGATTTACTAATAAGAAGTTTCTTTGTATTATGGGTCTGTATCTATAAACGTCTACCACGCCATGTGTTATGCCTGCTGTAAGGTGTGAGGATCAAAGGTACCTGCTTGAGGTAGAGATAATCTTGCAGCTCCAACAGATGAAACTCCTCCTTCTCAGCTTCGGACGCACCCATCAGCAGATAGTAGAACACATGGAAGTTCCTGCAGGTCAAAGAATGCAGATACAGATACAAACGGGTCTCAGGCTGGTTTTATTACGGCTCTATTATTTACTCAACATGCGCGAAGTGCTGTGAAAGTTTCACTGAGCCACCTCCAAAGTGTTCTCAGTGTTGTTCTGCTTATATTAGAGGTCAGATTCCAGGTGGCAATCAAACTGGTGTGACAAATGGTGACAATGTGATAAACATTTTCATCTGTGAACTCTTCATTTCCCTGCTTGGATTTTGAAGAAACGTGAATTACGAGTGTTTTCATATGATTTGAAATGTCTTCCTTATACCTCTCACTCTTATCTCTGGACACCAGACGGGACTTCTCTAGTAGGTACTTCTCAATAACTGCCCTGCAAGAAACACACAAGAGGAGATGTCAGCACAAACATGTGGAAAGACGAAAAATAAATAAATATATCACCTAAAGATAAAATATTTTGTTATGCTGCAGAAGCCTTGAAGATTCACTGAATGAGTGCAGGGGATTGATGAGAAAAAAAATAAACCATGATGCCTCACCCTCTGATGACACCGCTCTCCAGATAGTTGAGCTGGATGAACTTCCCAAAGCGACTGGAGTTGTTATTCTCTGATGTCCTCGCGTTGCCAAAGGCCTGTTTAAAATCAAGGGATCACACGTTTTCGCTGAAGTAAACAGACAAATTTGTGGGCATATTTCTCACAGACACTGGCACCTAGACCCAAACATATTAAAGGTTTGCAGAGCAGCTACCAAATAAATCACTTTGTGGATGGCAGGGGACTGTTTTTGTTAGCAACCTTAAGTAACATTGAAGATCAGGTTCATCTAGCCCCAAACTAGGGCTGCAAACTAAAGGTTACTTTCATTACCCGTTGATCTGTCTTGATTCCTCAATTCATCTTTGGTCGACATGATGTCAGAAAACTGTGAAATATGCTTATCACAACTTTCCACAGTTAAGGGTGGAGACTTGAAACTGCTTGTTTTGTCCGAGGACAAAGGAAACCAGAAAAAAAAAGTAAGATTTCAGCAAGACTGAAAACAATCAAATTCCTCAAATCGATTTATCTTCTAATTGTTAAAACTGTGCTATCTAACTGATGTAAAATTATAAAATGCATTTAAATGCATTGTATAAAACAAAAAGGCATAAACGCATTGATGAAGCTTAGATGAATGACTTAATTATTAGTTGCAGGCCACGTGGAAACTTGATGACTGATCTCACATTTGTACAGGTTGTTATTACTTGTCAGTAAAACAAAACAAGACTCCACCCAGCCAAAGTCAGTGGGAAAATGATCTTTTTTATTACTGCAGCTAACTTTGGATCAGCTTTGAATTCCCAAGTTTTAACCATTAATAAAGGAAAAGAACACGTAATCAGAGCCCGTGTCAGATAAAGGTATCATTCTCCTTCATTTCAGTGTGAGCTATGTGGAGGGTCGTGTCTTAACAGGCCACAGTTATGCCTTTGCAGCCAATGAGCTAGGCCTGCATACTGTACTGATCACAAGCTGGCGGGTAAAGCTTTCCTGGAATGTTTCAAACCACTGCACATCTGCAAATGCATAGCATGTTTTCATTTCAAAGCAGATCCATCAGTGTTATATAAAGAATTTGAATGCAGCAAGGAAAGTCAGAAGTCAGAAGTTATGATGCATTCAGGTAGTGTTCGTAACATCAACAACATTCCAAGTTTATCACCAGGAATTTGGCTTCAAAAAAACCTGCCACGAGATTGAGAAGAACCAGTGGTAAATTAGAATTAAGTTTGATGATACCCGAGTAGACAAAATGAGCTGTGACATTTCTCTTCGCCTGGCAACAAGCTGAAGATGTCACCTAAGAGTCTTGGTAACTGTGTTGGACATTTTTCATTGTTTTATCTGGTACTAATCGAACAAATTATTAGCTTCATTGATAATTAAAAGAATTGTTATATGCAGCTCTGATCCATATTAAATTGATTCATTTCTAATGGCGTTTGATTATAACAAACAATAAAGTCATTTCCCAGCATCTTGCAATGACTATTTCAAACATCCAGTTTGGTGGTTACCAAATGTTTTGGCTTGTGACACTTTAGCAAGGTCAACTTGTGACACATCACACTAGTTGCATACAACTCTGCAGGAGGTTAACCAAAGAGTGATGTTTACCCTTTAATATTTCAATACCTTTCATTGACCTTCAGGTTTAAAAATATCCAGTAATTCATAAGGAAAAAAGAATTTAGGAGAGTTTGGAAAAATAAACGGAATAAAATGCATGTTTCTTTTTCTGCTCTCCTATCATGTAAATTATCCGGTGACCCCTCAGGTTGATCTACTAAGCCTTTGAGTTGGTTGCACCTCCCCATGTTGGGAATGCCTGGTCTAGTCTAAGTGTAAAGCGAGGAATAAAGCAAGGTGTCTGTGTCTGTCTGTCTGTCTGTCTGTACACAGCCTATCTCAAGAACTGCTCATCTGATGTTCTCCACACTTGCCAGGTACAGACCCAAGAACATGTACAGTCAAAATTTGATGCTGTCTGAACCCGTGACATGTTAATTATGAACTTTATATTAACACGCCAACAACGGTGCAGCAGTGGGGGCGGGGCTTTAGTGTTCAATAAATCAATATTAGTTTAAGTGTATTAAATTGCGCCACACACATTTGCTTATTTACACAAATCTCAATTTATTTGCGCACATATTAAAAATAATTCCTGCACTGCTACTGTTACTAAAATGCAGTAATGTATATACACTAATGTTTTTATTCAGCCACTTTATACTGAGTGGACTGACGTCGAAATTAGATGATGATTAGATGATTGAATAAAATATTAAAATACCAAAGAGGCACGACAGTTTATATTTATGCTATTTTTGGTATTGTTGTATCAATCTTTAGAATAATCGACATATTAGTTGTTAGATTAATCGACTAATTGGAAAAAACAGTCATCATACTGATGGATAAATGAATTGTTAGGTGCAGCCCCATGCTATACTATACCCAGACAGGAAAGAGGATTGGGGTTACTCTCAACTATACAGGTTTGATCTAATGAATTTTCATGATGACCCTCATTAGGCAACAAGCCTTTGGTCTAATAATAAAGTTGTACTATATACTACAAGTGTTGCTTTTCAACTCTTTAAACCTTTTTCCCCTTTGCCTGCATGTCGGTGAAGTTGCACCAGAAATTCCTGCTCCGCCTCTTCTATAAAAACATTGCCAGTGATCACCTAAATGATGTAATCATTATCATTTCCTGACTTTGGGAGTTGCAAAGCATCGCCTTAAATTTTATGTTATACAACTGAAGCAAACAGAAGTGCAATGGATTGTGGGATACTGCAGGTGGTGAACCTTATGATACAATGGCGTAGAAGGTGGTTTCAGCCTCGAAAATGGAGACGGCACACTGCCTTGAAATTTAGAGCTCAGAGAATCCATGATCCATGATGAGGTGAACAATGAGGGCGGAAGGTAAACAACATGCGTGAGAACAGGGTTTAAGAAAAGAGAGAAAGGAGGTCATTTGTTCTCCGTGGTGGAGGTTTGCCAACAGACCTGGCTGAGCCTGTTCTGACATGTTCCAGTTTCTGTTCTCTCTCTCTGGTGTTCCCTCAAAGACAACGCCCAGCATATTACCCCTGTGGAGTTCAGCTCTAACCTTCCTGATCACCAACACCCAACATACCTAGAGCAATAAACCCACCATACATAACAGAAGTAAACAGCAACCATCTGCTGGCTACTGAATGCAAATGTATTCCTGTTCTTAAATTCAAACAATTTACAACAGACTTCCATTTCTTCATTACTTCAGATAAAAAAAGGAACAAATATCTTTGTGTGTGTGTGTGACCCATGTACATAAAGGAAGTCCCGAGATGGTGAGACGAATTTTTCAAAGTAGCCAAAATGTAGAACAAAATTAACACATAATTCTCATTACGGAAGTAATCCTGTCAAAGGTCATGACTTGGCCTCTTTTGATATTCAGCTTGACCTGAGTCCTTAATAATCTTGTTCCTCATTTACCAAAACAATCTAATCACACCAACACAAAATCAACAACCTCTGTCTGTCCTCAAGCTAAAACTCTGCCTCTTCAACAGAAAAAAAAAAAAACTTCAACTGCCTATTTAAGGGAGGAACTTGTTGGACTTGTTCGAAGGGGGGGGGAAATCCATATTAACACACCGTCAAACATAAGCCTGGCCCCTTGGGATTGTAGGCATGTGTGTGTGTGTGTGTGTGTGTGTGTGTGTGAGGGGGTGTGATCGGTAACAACACTGACCAAGATCCTTTGTGTAAAAGGTTAGTTGGTGTATTGATGGACAGATAAAGTGTGCACTGATCTGAGAAAGCACAATCTCCAAACCCCGCATACCTTCACTGTCCCTACTGAATTTCCATTTACTGGATGAGTCACAAGGAGCACACTGGAAAACGATATGTCTAAAGCAAGTTATTTTACTTCACAATAACATATTTTAAATGAAATGAAACCAAGAAAACGCCTGAATTCCCACTTCCTGACTTGTTCTCAAGCTTTGAGCACTGACAACAGGCTACAAGAAAAAAAAAAGTGTTTCTTCCTGTTAAAACACAAAGTTGGTTAAGTGCCAAAGAAGCAGGTATTTCTCTGAAAAGCATTTGGTTTAGTTTCATGTCAATTCGCATTTAAAAATAATGTGCAATCTAAGAGACAACTAAAACAGAAAACAAATACTTTTTTTTTTTATCTAAATGTGTGACACTAGCCTTGTGTTCTAAGTGGAAATTCCCAGTTTCAAACACTGTTTCCTTCCTCAGGGGATTTTTTTATTTGATGAAATATCCAAATGTGAGAAATATTGAAAAACAAACTTCAATAGCTGAGTTTTCTAAATGTGTTTTAGTTCTACATGAAATGTGATGTCCAGTAACATGGATTAATACTGTGATTAAAATCTGACTGCCCATATTTGCCGTTCTTTCTCAGTCATCACCTCGCAGTCACCACCAAACTGACGTCAATTAATCTGAGCAGACTCCCAGTTGGAGTTTTATCTGAGTCAAATGTTTACATGCAGAGTATGTATGCATGGTGCATGTAAATAAATCTATTTAGATGTGTATGTGGCAAATGTTGATATCACAATGACGATGAAAAAACGATTTTTGGTCAGCTCATCAAAATTCAGAATACAACAAATTCCCTGCCTTGTTGTTGAAACTAGTAAATGTTTGTGGTCCTTCATGTTCTGTCCATATTTGTAGTCTCTCTTATAAATAGATGACAAAAAAAAAGTGTTCCTCATGGTTTAGATCATGCAGCTGATTTACGGTCATTTATTGCAGGAAGTGCAAAACATGAAGATACATGCTTCCTGTATGAAATCAGAGGTTTCTTGTGTCCTAAAAAATGATATGAAACTAAACTTTGTACGATGAAAATGTAGTTTCATTTAGACTCAGCACCCTGACCTTGAGGCACAAAATGTTTATCTGGTGACCGGAAAACTATTACCAGTGTGATTTTATGTCCAGAGATCAGGTCAGTGACTCATCACCCTCTACAGACTGGAGCAAAGGCAGATGTTGAGCTGATAATAAGCAGCTGTAGCCATAATGTAGAACAAAATTTCTACATTTTCTACATTTTGTCTACAAAATAAGCAAGATAATAATTTTCCTAATCAACACGCCTCATCAACCAAACCGAAAGCACCACCACCTTTTGGGGTTCCTTCAACAACACATGCGTATTAGTCTCTGGTGGACAGAAAGAAATGGTTGTGCCTTACAGCTGGAGAACCATCAAAATATTTTTAAATAAAAATGGGGGCATAAAATAATACACATCAAAATGTCACAGAGCTAATGAGATGTCTTCATATATCTTGTCTTGTCCAAGATATTCTCTTTGCTCTAAATCTAAGAATTTTGAAACACTGATAATTACGTGCATTGGATGTCTGGTAGATGGTAGCCATAAAGTCTGATTGCCTCTACCTACGACATTGTGGACGGCGACAACAGATGTGGTGTCACTTGGTTTAGCAGGTGGCTAGCTTCACATCACAAAACCTACCTCCAGCACCAGGCCAGCCCCAAGGATGGTTCGTTTCAGCCCAGTGGAATACGTCTGTTGGCTGAGGGCAGTCAGGCAGTGGATGAGATAATTGCTGCTCTCAGTCTTCCCTGAGCCACTCTCACCAGATATAACGATACACTGGTTAACCTGCCGGTTCAGCATAGCACTGAATGCTACGTCTGCCATGGCAAATATATGAGGGCTCAGTTTGCCTAGTGGTTGGTTCTCGTACATCTTGACATACTTGGGATTGTAGTAAACAGGTAGGAACTTATTAGGGTTGACAGCGATGAGGATGTTGCCGGCATAGGTGTAGATTTTGAGCCTGTAGAAGCGCTGCCGTAAAGCCTCCAAGATGCTTTCCTCAGTCACAGTTTGGAGGTTACAGAGGTCATCATAGTCTTCCTTGCTAGTTCCCACTTGGTTGTCTCCGCTGTTGGCATTCTGCTGCAGTATGAAATAGTACCCATGGGTCTGAGGATGCCACCTCTGTGTCTCTGGCGGCCATAGCTGCACCCGCTCTAAAAGGCAGTCCCCATCCTCCAGCAAACTCTCCTCTCCGCCGCTCTCCCTGACTTCCAGCAGGCTGTACGTCTGGCTGGCATCAAGGCCAAGAGTGACCACTGCATTGTGAATGACGCTCTTTGCCGTGTCCCCGCTGCTGACCTGCAGGGGACAATAGGCCGCCGTGTCCTGGGATATCCTGGGGTGGATCTGCACAACGCGGACCTCTTCATCCACTTCAGGGGACCCGACTCGATCTGTAGTGATCATTCTGATACACAGATATACAGGGAGACTTCAGCATAACTCACTGCCCCAACTCTGCTGGCATCCACTGTGGAAACACACACATGGAACAAATGTCAATTTAAAATGAAAATCAGACATCAGGAGTTAGGATGAAGGCACTGGTTAATGAAAGGTTGAGTCCATTTCAAACATACACTCTCTAGTCAAATGCATTATTTCTGGTATAGAAACGTCATTTATCGCCTCATCTCCACCCCTAGTATCAACATGAACATACCTGTTGTGACTGATATCCCATCGAAATTCCCACACACACATCCGCACAAATGTCAAACGGGAAGAAATTGTCAAAATGAATCTCAACTTTCGAGAAAAACGAAATTTTAATTCACCTTCAAAAGCCAAAACACTCCTGAATGCGAAGGGAAACGAAGATCTCCGCGCCTCCGGTTAGCGGTGACGAACTCCAATTTACTTCAGGAAGAGAAGAGAAGTTTCTTCACCTGAGCTTCCCGAAAAGGTGGGCCAGCAAACTGCTTATTCACTGTCTTTCAAAAAGTCATTTCCAGGCACTTCCATCGACGTTATGACTTGCGTAAAAAAAAAAAAATCAGTTTCTCTTGGGAAATCGGGGCTTGACGTCTTCTCGTCGTCTTGGTCCAAGAGTTCGGCCGATGTTGAAGTTACTTCCTAGATTTCTCCACACATTCTGACACGCGCAGCCGTCGACGAGGTGGCAAATAAATGGATGGGGTTTTTCTCTTCACTGACCTTTTTTTAAGTGTCACCCTTTTAGCCGACGGGATGCAAAACTGCAGAGAACAACGCCACAGGAATTTTTCGGGAGAGAAAGCGAAGGTGACACTCCTTCAGTGCTGAGGAGAGGTCAATAGAGACACGCGCGAGCAGATTAATTGACATCGTATGTTGTTATCCCACGAGCTATTGTTGAGTTTGAGCTCCACCCAGTGGCCGTGTGATGTATGACAGCTAAATTACAGCAATACAGTAATGGTAAAGAGTTCTTTACCAAATACAGATGAAGAGCAACCTTAGAAGGACTAAATTCCCAACACCAACCAGTTTAACCACCAACATCAGTTTAATATTCCTCAGGCTACAAAAGAAACACGATTCAATAAAAAATAGATTGCCTATCCCTTAGAAACAACCCAACAGCAGTTTGATTCTGGAGCGCAAAGAAAAAAAAAACCCTCCTTAGCTTAGGTAAAAAACCAAAACCAAAACACAAACAAACTAGAATGGCACTCAGTAGAGCACATAACTATTACTGTAGCTGGGGAATCGGTGTCCTTATACGCAAACTTTCTAATTTTTAATTCATTATTCCATGGTGATAAGTAATTGCTCAAATGGTAGGACATGCTAAATCAATAACGTGTCTTATGCTGATCCGTTCTGCTTGATCTAATGCAGCACCTGTCCATTCAGGTATGTAATGACCGCAGAGGTGTTGAGCCGGTGCATTCCCCAATTTAGTGAAGAAGCTTGCAGACGCACTGACAGCTTATTAGAGTGTGAGGGATGAAAGTGAGGAAGTGTTAAGTGTCACTCAGCACACTGTAAAACCTCACAGCATATCTTAATAAAAGTCCAAATAACTTTATCCTGGAGTCAGTCATTTCCGTGAATTTAATTTTCTCAAAAATGAGTTTTTTTGAAATGATAACTCCATATGTTTTGAGTGCACTTCAATTTCTGGAACAGTTAAGTATTGGTCATGTTATTCCAGATTGTTCCATTGACTCGTATTTTAAAATTGAACTTTATCTAATATTGACATTGTAACCCATGCTGACCGTGGGCTGCAATGGGGCCGATCTGTGTGGAGTTTCCATGTTCTCCCTGTGTCTGAGTGGGTTTGCTCCAGTTGCAGTCCAAAAACATCCAATATAGATGAATTAGTGACTCTAAATTGCCTGTTGGTGTGAATGGTTATTTGTTACTATATGTGTCACAGTAATAAACTTTATGGAATTGGTACTATTAACTTAATTTGGCCAATATGTATAATAATGTTACCATAAAAGTAAGCACTTGAGTTACTTCTGCTCAAAACAAATATTTTTCCATGTTTGAATTTGAATCAATAAACTTAATCTGCTTCCTCAAACTGTTTGAGTTGAACTAACTCACCAGGTTTTAAAATCCACAAATGAACTGCTGTTGACAAAGAAAGTGAAGCCAGATTCACACAGGAAGACGAATTGAGACACAAAAACATGAACAAATCCCGACAAAATACATGCTTCTGTCTGCTGTGATTAAAACGTTTGATTATTTTATTGGGGATGATGATGATGATGAAGGTGCCATTAGTGCTGTTGGTGTCAGAGTAGGTGTCACTCTTGTTCCTGCTGGACTGAGCCAGTTCTGCAAAGACACACTGAATCCAGTTCAGTAGGCACAGGAGTACACAACTGGGACATTTCCAAACGATCCCATTATCACAAAATCACAAAATGATTGACAGCACAAAATTTGTGACTCTGTTTTGAACTCCTGTGACTCAAAGTAAGTCAATAGTTGAGACAGTGACAGTGTTTTTATTGCCGGAAATCATCTTCATGCCGGAAAATCTGTAGCTTTATGCAAAAAGAAAATCCAACAATAAAATAATAATCACAAATCCCACTGAATGGGTCATCTTTCTTCCATCATTTTCTTAATTCCACTTACTCTTTATAAAGCCCCCCATAAATCAGGGGATGCTCACTACTGTACAGTGTGTCTGGACATGCAAAGATGTTTACAGCATTCCAATTTGTTTTACAGTACAGGTGGTGCAGCATTTTTTCTCTCCTGTGCATCCTCCTTTCTCACCTCCCCGTCATCTCTGGGTATGGCCGCAGACTTACAAATATGCAGGAGCTCATTCTTTCATTTCAGACACTGAACTTAGCCACTGTGAACAAATCTGGTTTGTTTCAATGCTCACTAATGAGCTAAGTTCTGCCTCTTCAGAAAAGTCATTCCAGAGTGGCTTTCAGAGCAGGAAATCTGAGCGTTGTGTGCCTCATTCTGCAAAAGAAAACATCTTTATACAACTTGTAAAATTATACAGATTTTCAAATGAGATCATAGATTTAAGTGAGGTTGAAATCATACTAAGGCTTGTAAAAGTAGTGTCTGCTGCTTTCATGCGGTAACATATCCAAATGAGGTCCAAAGTGGACAAAGAAATCTTTTGAGAAATTTACGCAAAAAAACTTTATTTTGTTTGAAATAGGAGTGTAAGTGTGGAATGTGGATTCATCTCCTCAGTCGCATCATTTCTCAATTCCAGTGGTGAAATATTTACATCATTTATTTGCACAAAACGAAAATATTTCAATACAAAAAAAAATGGGGTCCATTAAAAATGTTGTCTCAGTAGCAAAATGTACTTAAAGAATGAGTAAACCACACCTGTCAATGTTTCATATATTATCTATAAAGATATGAAATATTATTACATTTTAATAACTTATGCATGAAACATGTAAGTGGCATATTAATGTTGTTGCTCATCAAGGTATATCACAATTTAACAAATCTATACACTGTTTGTTGGGAAGCTTAACATGTCATATTTTCTAAATGGTTTTTTTTAACAGTTAGGTATTGTAAGGAATCAGTAACTATAGCTTTCATGTAAATGCATTAGAGTAAAAAGTTGAATATTTTCCTCTGAAATATGGTGGAATAAAAATGTAAAAAATGCTTAATAAGAAAACAGTGGGTGGTGAAAACAGGCCCACATGCAGACCCAGCTCTGGGCAGACCAAGTGTTATTAAACTCTATGTAAATGAGATGATCATTAGGTGTTTTACAAACTTCAAACGTAGACTTCGTCTCTCTCTTTTAACACAGAGGGTATATTCCTTCCCTTCTCGGCTGTGAACGGACTCTACCTTCATCGTTTGTACTCAGATAGTTTGTCTGAGCCTCAGGACATGGGTTCAGTTTTCAGAATAAACTGTTAGTCCGCTCATACAGTGGTATCATGACATCACCGCTCAGTCGAAAAACAACTCACTCTCACGTTCATGCCACCTTGATCTGGAGCCTTACCAGCAAACCTGCCGCACACACAGGCATCAATTGTGTCATGATATTCTACAGCTTACTTCTATTTGGTCATTAAAATGGCAAAATGTGACTGCGAGGGTCACATGCTCATATTCAGGCTCTTACCTCTTCCAGCTTTCTCTGGTTAAATCTTAATAGACAAGAATAGAATGCATGCAAATAAAATAACATTTAATTACTTTATTAATTAGAGCATTCTGTTTCCTCATTACTTTTTGTTACCCACTTGGAATGACTTGGATTTCACATCTCTCGCAGCCGCACAAATCTTGTAAACACAAGCCAGGAGTTGGATTAGTTTCAAGGGTATCAGTGTCCAAGTGGAGTTACCTGAGCTTGACAGCCTTTCTGCCATTTTTCTCCCTGCTTCAAGAGAAGAAAGGGCAGCTGCAACCTTTGTCATCCCGTCACCTCCTCCTCTCCTGCGGAGAAGTAAGTGTGATGATCCATCTTTGGGAATAAACAAGCAGAATAACAAAGTCTCTGTTATCAACTTTATTTCTTGACTGTATTCAACATCTTAAGGTTTGGTCTGCACAGGTTAATGGTCCCTACTAGAGAGGGGAGGCAATCAAAACAGCTCAGAGATGGTAGAGTTGTTATATGAAGTGGTTTTCAGAGGACAGAGAAAGAGAGACAAAATAAGGGGACAGAAGGAAAGAGTGGCACACAGTCTATACAAGCAGGCAATTCAGTACAAAAAAATACACAAAAATAACCCCAAATAAGAGGAGATGCACTTAAAAACATCGAGGTATAATTGTAACACATGCTATTTAACTCCGTCCTCCATTCCTCTTCTGTTGACCAAAGTGTTTTCATGCAGCCTTCATGTATCTAATCAGAAAAGTGTCTGTTAGGGTTGTGAATCTCAACTTACCTGTTTGTAAAAAAAAAAAGGAGGCCTCCGATGTTCTCATCTAGTCGCTCTCCGCTGGTTCTTCTGGTTTCTGTTGCATGTTCTTAGCAAGACAGGACTGCTCTCTGCTCCTCAAGCTGTTCGGTGTGAGGTGTGTGTTAGCGAGGGGCGGGGGGCACGTGTGAAAAGAGAGAAGGCACAAGGGGGGAGGGGAGGATGGGAAGGGAGAGGGAGGGAGAAAGGATGATGGGACAGGTGTGGAATTTACACACCCTGCTGGTAGTGCGCACTATTGGCATATTTGCCTCAGCGTGACGAGTCACCGGTCTTGCGGTCAAAGTGAGACAGAATGTGGGTTTTCTGAGGGAGACACAAACTGAAATGCGAAGGATAAATTGTCTGCAGAATGTAGCACTGGTTCCAGTTTGCATTCAAAATAGTAATTAAGGTTATGAGTCTTTGTGGAATGTAGATGCCATTTGAGCATTGTAAACACAACAAGTAAAAATAGGGAGTAAAAAAAGTAACCTCCCAGATAATCCTGTAAAAGATATGCTGTATAGATAAAAAGGATTACCACAACTTCAGCTTGGAGTAAAAATAGTCCAATTAAAACAGTCTGAAAGCATTATACTAAAGCCACTAATGGGTGTTGATTTAAGTATCAATTAAAATTAGTTAGCTAAATAAAAAAAAAGATAAATCACAATGGAAAGTCTAAAAATATATCCTGCATCCTTAATATCCTGTATGTACATAAACAATGTAAAAAGCATGGGAATAATACATAATGTCAAATACATGCTGTATGTAGATTCTGACATAAAAAACAAACAAATAATACAACAGAATTCAAAGTCATTTTAACATGATTTTGCTTTTTCTTGCTGATAAGTCTGATGCTGTTCTATATTTATCTAACTGTAAACAAATCCAATGTGCAGAGTCAAACTAACAATGAATGAATTGATCCTACACACAAGCATTGTCTGCATAGCTAAAGCCTGATATAGATTATTCCTCTGTGCTATAGAGCTCCATTGTTTGCTTCAAAACACATAAATTAACCACACTGTTAGCTGAAATGTTCGTTCATTATATTGAGTATGACCACTGTTTGTTTAGACTCGATCCCATACACACCTTCCTGCCGTCAGAAATGTCCATTAGAGAACTAAATGTGTTCATCCGCAGCAGGAAACAATGTAAATGCAACATTTTCTCCTGCGTCAGTCATATTTTCTAAAGAACAAGAGTGCTTAGCTGTTTTGGGAAAAGAGGTAGAATAATAAAACTATACATCTGAGACCTGTTTTTTTTGAAGATTTACGACTTTGTTATGAACCAATGAACTTGGGGTCAGTCAGGAAGTGTTGAGAAGTGGACTGACACATGGGTTTGGTCTTTTCAAGGTGATTCTGTTGATGGGTAAGAAAAATATAGAACATCGTCATGAACGTAATCATTTAAGGAAGATATAGTTTTGCTCCAAATGAGTCTTTTGGACCCCTATAGATTTTTGAAAATGTACCCAGTAAGATTCATGCAATTGTTGAAACCAATACTCAATCAGAGGAGCACTCAGTAGAGTGTTTACCTCCACATTGTGCAATGCTTAAAAAAGTGGAAAAAAAATCCTAGAATCCACCAACATGCAGTTTTTGTGTAATCCATCTTATAGCCATCATACAAACAGACAAGGAGACGCAGGAGAAAACATAACCTCCTTGGCGGAGGTAGGCTAAAAAAAACAAAACAATGTCAAAAGTGTATAATGCCTTGTTCCTTGTCTTTGTTCCTCCTTGGGTAACAAGTTTAGAGATGCTTTCCTGTTCGGGAAATACTTGTCTCATAGTTTCTTTAGATGATGCAAACTCTGTCCAACTGTAACAAAGAAGAAGAAATGGAAAACATCCACCCTCCATCGCATGAGGTGCCCTCTTGTCACTCACCATACCCTCCATGTACATTCTGCCCTCTCTCAATCACGACGATTGTTTTGATTTGACTGCTGCAACCCGATATGCAGCGCTTCCACACATGGTTGCTACATGTCGCTGTCCCTTTACTGCAGGGCAGCGGGCTGAAAGAAACATGGAGGCTGTCTAAAGTTGTTTTTCCTCCCCTCGCCTTTTAAGAGCACTCTGCAGCACGCTCCTCTCTGGCCCCTAATGCGCTGGTCCATTTAGCAAGACAGAGCTGTGAAACCCAAGATCACAGGCACATGGTCAAAAACAATTTTTACACTGTGACTGAGCCAATATGCGATTCGCATTTTGAGGAGAAACAGAAATCGGATATGCATCACCAGTGTCATATACAAGTTTGAATTTTGTATTAATCTGTTGTTGTAATGTTTTTTCCCCAAACTTGTCACCAATCCCAAAACTCAAAAATGTCGTTTATTTTCCCAGATACCTCACATCATTTCCTTGACGTTGCGACCTCAGCTGCACAAACCTACTTTTAGTCCGAGACAGAAAATATTTTCTCTTTTTGCTCTGTTTCTCAGGGCTCATTGTTTAGAGTCACCCAGAGCAGAAAGAGACGCGGCGGCTTCTGTGTGAAATCAGATCCAGTCTCAAGTGATGGGCAGTGCATGGCGGAGAGTCCTGGATGCATTAGCCTGTGCTAATGGGTTAGCTGGCTCCGAGAGGCCTGACTACTGTCCATTATGTGTAGCTACGGCTGGAAGAGTTTGAAGGTAGACTGCTTTTCACTGCTCTGATGTCCAACAAGCCCCTTAACTCTCACATCATCATGTGATACCGATGATGATATTTCTATTGGACATAAACAGTTTGCTAATTATTTGCTTTCTATTGAAGATGAGTTTTTTTCTTTTAAATTTTTTTTAAACATTTTCTCTCTAATATCTGTTGGGCTTTTGCGATATTTAGACTTAGACTTTATTTAGCGATAAATGCAACATGGCTTTAGGGAGGCCAATGTGCTGCCAGCCAGCCAACCAACATATAAAAACATATAAAAACTATTTGATTCATTTCAGATACATTTCATAAAGACACATATTCATGGTTCTCAGAGGATAAATCCTACTGACCTTTCCACTAATGACACCATGAGGTTCATGTTTGCCATACAGTTATATGTCTCAAGTATTGGATAAATTGCCATAGCGTTTGCCAGGTGCAATGGCAGTATTTAATTTTTGGGTGACCCTTTTAATAATAGAGGGTAATAATGTTTGTCTTCCTTTGACAGCTAAAACAGAAATGACTGTTTGAATGTGCATCTAGGTTAATTATGACACTTGGTCTATATGCTTTCCAGACAATATACAGTCAATCTAGTCAGACAGGAATTTTCAGTTTCACTTCCTGTCTTGCCTACATTGTTCAATAGTCTTACTGTAAAAGGAAATGCATTAGCAGCTATGCTATTCTAACCTTTCATATACACATTCTATACAGCTTTTAAATCATTTAAGGTATTAATTAAACAATGCCTATTGTGCCAAATCAGTGAATTTATCTTGCTGTAGCCTACAATATCAGAAAAGCTATTTTAAACAAACTTTTTTTGTCCACCATCTCCAGCAGGTCTGTCTGCAGACTCACAGTAGCTACAACACATGGCTCGAAATGGCAAGGCACCAAGGCTATTTGCTTAGAGTTATGAAGAAAAGAAAAGGATCTCAGGGATGAGTTGTGTAATAATTAGTGAGGTTGCAGCTGCACCTTTCTTGACATGACATTTGCTGCTGAACAACCTCTTTACCTTGACTTGCATGGGCTGTTGTGATTGGTCCAGTCTTCACACATGATATGAGCCTAATGAATGTTTTCTTTTACTGTTTTAAAGAAACATAAACAGTTTCAAACTTTGTTGTGCAGTTAAGCCTGAATTTTGATCATTAAAATTGCAATTAGACAAAGTATATCTTATCCCAGTCATGTAGGATGGGCCAGTTCTACAAGTGGTTCGGGCCAAGTCCATTAGGCCCACCCATTAAAAGTACAGGCAGGTATTTGCTACACACATTCACGTCAGCATAAATGGTAATAACTTGGCTGATCCCAACTTTTCAAGTAGCTGTAGCATCATCTGGTCAAATTTTTAATTTCTCCAAAAGTCTGGTTTATGACCAAATAATGATATTTGATATATGATATTCACTTCAGCTCCAGCAGTACTTTGTGCTTAGTGCTGATCAGCAAATATCATAAGATGGCAATGTTCATCACCTTGCTGAAAATGTAATTTGATAATTTAATTAAAGGTGGATAATGTAATGAGGGATATGTAAGTTTTCTGTCCTAGCAGCTATAGGTTCAGGACATTTGGCATCAGCTCCAGAGTAAAATGTAACATAGTTAAAGATGCACAGAGATGGGAAGGAGCCTCATGGTGAACAGCTTTATACACAAAGAGACAAGTGGATCGATATGTGTCCTGTGCTACATGCAAAGCCAACAGGCATTTTGGAGAGAACGAATAGAAAGAGAGAGAGAGAGAGAGAGAGAGAGAGAGAGAGAGAGAGAGAGAGAGAGAGAGAGAGAGCCCAGGCTGCAGGTTTTTGAATAATCTGCTGGATGTTGGAGGATGAGGATTAGAGGTTGCTGTTACATTAATCAAATCTGGAAGTGAGAAATGCTTGAATACGAGTTTCAGCAGCCAAAAATGTGCCTGAAGGGTGGACATGTCCAGTTTTTTTAATGGTGGAAAAGGTTATTTGACTGTGCAGGATTCAGAATGATATCAATTAAAAAGTGGAGCAGCAGAATTTCTATGTGTGATTAAAGTTAGATTAAAATTGTAATATTTACAACATATTAAAAACTGCATTAAACAAAACTAAGCAAAAAAACAAAAACATAATGTGTTAAAAAAATTGCACTTGTAACTGACCTGCTGTTTGCAGCAACAATTTATTCCTTGAAAAGATGATGTTGAAAAACTGTCAAGGATCATGAGTGACACCTATTGATCATGTTGAGAATTATAATCTATTTCAGAGGAGCTTAAAATCATTTCAGTTCCATGTCTGCATAGTTAATAATGTGGTCAATAAAGCTCTCTCACAACTTTAATAACTCACACATTTAACAATGCTCTCCATGCCAGATCATTTAGTTTGTGAGCAGCAGCAGAACGTGTGACACAGCCACCCCGACATCATGGACTCTCGGCAGATATCCCTTTGCTCACAGAGAAAGAAAACAACATCTGTGTGATGGCTGGGTGACCTCTGACGCGAGTCAGTAACACTTGTGCATACCAAGCTGTCAGGTTGGCTACATGACCTCTCCCTATACACTTCTGTGGTATCACACAGGAAATGCAGAGGAGCTAATTATACAGTTTGTGGTTAAGTGTCTGGCTCCAAAACTAGTGTTTCAGTACGAAAGGATATGTGTGTATGATATATATACTCATCCTTATAGTATATGTTTGTCAACATTTTTACCTTTTATACCATACAATTCATCTAAACAAATAAAAGCACAATTTATTTTCATAATATTTGCATGTTTTGTTTTCTGACATTTCCCTGGAGACGTGGTACCACTTGAAATTAGAGCTTTAAAGCTGAGAGTCCCACCTCCACAACTGACCTTCTCTTCTTTATCCACAGACAACAACAACAACTTCCGAACATGTCTCCATAACAACACATCTCATTTCGGTTGTTCTTGAAACTGCATAGTGTACATCAGATCACGTCCTTCAAGCTCTGAGAAACAACATTACAGGTGTAAGTTTAGAGCCTCCCTTTTTCATTATCTGCACTTTTCATTAAGGTAGCCTTCTAAATTTCCCTCCTCTGATAAAGTACCTCATCCATCAGTTTCCCATTAATTCATCCCTATTATATGTGCATTAGAGTGTTTTTAGTGTCATATGTTAATTTCTTCTTACATTACAACTAAAGTCATATATAAGCATTTGCAAAATAAAACATAGTATCAATGAGAAAATGTAATGATTTGTTTCTGAATAATCTGATTGCCTGCTCCTTCTCTCTTCATCATAATAATAATGTGATGAGGTGAGAACTTCTTGTTTCAATCTGTAAATATGATTCACATGACAAATATGTCTTGGTTCTACTTTTAGCAAAGACATTTTCACACATATATTAAGTTGACTCTTAAGTGTGATATGTTGGGCCACAGCCTAGATTAGAACTGAGCTGGACTAAAGCTATAAAGTTGCCTCAGATGGTCTTCACTACAGTTTTGAAGGGAAATGATTCAGACGACAAAAAAAGACTGAGCTCATGCAGACAATTAGAATAACAAATACTTTATTGATCCCTGCAGGGAAATTGCAACGTTGAATACGAATCATCATAATAATCACAAGAAGGGAAAGAGAAAAATATAAAAATATAAAAATAGCAAAAAGAGATAAAATAGTCATAAATAAAATAAAATAAGGCAAAATAAGATCAAATAAAATACAATACAATTAATATGAGCTATGCTAATAGTGTATAGTGGTGGAAGATAAGTAGCAGAGGAAGATAAGATGCAGAGTAAATCCTATGTGGCACTAAATATAAGACACAGCCACTTAGGAAAATAAGAGGCCGCATAAAGGCAGCCATGATGGACCATTGTGTCAGCACGGTGTGTTAAATCACACCAGGAGGCTTGGCTGTTTCTGGGGTTAGTTCGACCAAGGTCTTGCAAGACAGCCCATTTTTCTTTAACATCAGTTTATGAAGCTTAAAAAAACCACAATGGGTGTGTCGGACACAAGGCCCTCTTAATGAAATTTGATAGATGTTGGCATGCTCCTTCTCAGATGCAAAACAAGTAATGGTCCCACCAGGAAGAAATATTACTGTCAAGTGTGTCTACAGTGCATTAGAAGATGATTTTCCTTTGTCATCCGCAGTACATTTCGATTAACCACAAAATAAAAAATGTCGAGGGATACTTGAAACATCGTCAAAAGAGGAGCACTTCCATTTTTATTTTAAAGTTGTCTGAGGCTGGTCTAAGGCCATCAGGGTGTTTGAAGCAGATGTAAAACAGTGAGAAGCACGTGATGCTTTTGACCATATAACTGGTTACCTTGGGGGATTTTGCACGATTTCATAACAGATGTTATTCTATTCATCCAAAATGGGAAAATATGTGTTAAGAGGCAGTGGTGGAGGATAAATAAATGAGTCAGCCGTTGTTTGTGTGTAAACATGATGTAATTCCTAATGGATTCTATGGACATGAAGGTCGTGGGAATGGCAATATTGACCATCGCTCCGTCCTAGTGCTGGTGTCTATCAAACCAAAAATCACCACTGCAAAAGTGTTAAAATGAAAGTGTTGTGCCTAATATGTATTATACATAGCAAGGATGTTTGCAGTAATGTATCTTTGCTGTATCTGACAAATGAGTAAATCAAATCTGAATAAGGTCTTCTGAGTTTAATGAACAGAGCCTCTAATTCCTCAAATGTTAAACGATCAGTTTCAAATGTCAGGATAACTCATCATGTAAATATATGGATGCTGTACGCCAGTGGTCCCCAAACATTTTGGCTTGTGCCCAAGTAAAATATAATAAAAAACATCTCTACTTGTAGATTCTAATCAGGAGTTGCATATATGGGTTATGATCAGATCAACCAGAGAGACATTTTGCTGCTGTTATTTTAATGATTTTCTTTAGAAGCTTAAAAGCAACATTTTCTATTAACTCTCAAAAAAGAAAAGAATGGAAAAATGTCAACATAAGGAAGCTGATTCCTTTATTTCTTTCTCTGAAATATAACATTTTCATTAGTTAGGGTTAGGGTTTGAGCTAGGGTTAGGGTTAGGGTAAGGGTTTGAGCTAGGGTTAGGGTTAGGTTTTGAGCTAGGGTTAGGGTTAGGGTTTGAGCTAGGGTTAGGGTTAGGGTTTGAGCTAGGGTTAGGGTTAGGGTTTGAGCTAGGGTTAGGGTTAGGGTTTGAGCTAGGGTTAGGGTTAGGGTTAGGGTTAGGGTTTGAGGTAGGGTTAGGGTTAGGGTTTGAGCTAGGGTTAGGGTTAGGGTTTGAGCTAGGGTTAGGGTTAGGGTTTGAGCTAGGGTTAGGGTTAGGGTTAGGGTTTGAGCTAGGGTTAGGGTTAGGGCTAGGGCTAGGGTTAGGGTTTGAGCTAGGGTTAGGGTTAGGGTTTGAGCTAGGGTTAGGGTTAGGGTTTGAGCTAGGGTTAGGGTTAGGGTTTGAGCTAGGGTTAGGGTTAGGGTTTGAGCTAGGGTTAGGGTTAGGGTTTGAGCTAGGGTTAGGGTTAGGGTTTGAGCTAGGGTTAGGGTTAGGGTTAGGGTTTGAGCTAGGGTTAGGGTTAGGGCTAGGGCTAGGGTTAGGGTTTGAGCTAGGGTTAGGGTTAGGGCTAGGGCTAGGGTTAGGGTTTGAGCTACGGTTAGGGTTAGGGTTTGAGCTAGGGTTAGGGTTAGGGTTAGGATTTGAGCTAGGGTTAGGGTTTGAGCTAGGGTTAGGGTTAGGGTTAGGGTTTGAGCTAGGGTTAGGGTTTGAGCTAGGGTTAGGGTTAGGGTTAGGGTTTGAGCTAGGTTAGGGTTCGAGCTAGGGTTAGGGTTAGGCTTTGAGCTAGGGTTAGGGTTTGAGCTAGGGTTAGGGTTAGGGTTAAGGTTTGAGCTAGGGTTAGGGTTAGGGTTTGAGCTAGGGTTAGGGTTAGGGTTTGAGCTAGGGTTAGGGTTAGGGTTTGAGCTAGGGTTAGGGTTAGGGTTAGGGTTTGAGCTAGGGTTAGGGTTAGGGTTTGAGCTAGGGTTAGGGTTAGGGTTAGGGTTTGAGCTAGGGTTAGGGTTAGGGTTTGAGCTAGGGTTAGGGTTAGGGTTTGAGCTAGGGTTAGGGTTAGGGTTAGAGCTAGGGTTTGAGCTAGGGTTAGGGTTAGGGTTTGAGCTAGGGTTAGGGTTAGGGTTTGAGCTAGGGTTAGGGTTAGGGTTTGAGCTAGGGTTAGGGTTAGGGTTTGAGCTAGGGTTAGGGTTAGGGTTAGGGTTTGAGCTAGGGTTAGGGTTAGGGTTTGAGCTAGGGTTAGGGTTAGGGTTAGGGTTTGAGCTAGGGTTAGGGTTAGGGTTTGAGCTAGGGTTAGGGTTAGGGTTTGAGCTAGGGTTAGGGTTAGGGTTTGAGCTAGGGTTAGGATTAGGGTTTGAGCTAGGGTTAGGGTTAGGTTTTGAGCTAGGGTTAGGGTTAGGGTTTGAGCTAGGGTTAGGGTTAGGGTTAGGGTTTGAGCTAGGGTTAGGGTTAGGGTTTGAGCTAGGGTTAGGGTTAGGGTTAGGGTTTGAGCTAGGGTTAGGGTTAGGGTTTGAGCTAGGGTTAGGGTTAGGGTTTGAGCTAGGATTAGGGTTAGGGTTAGGGTTTGAGCTAGGGTTAGGGTTAGGGTTAGGGTTTGAGCTAGGGTTAGGGTTAGGGTTTGAGCTAGGGTTAGGGTTAGGGTTAGGGTTTGAGCTAGGGTTAGGGTTTGAGCTAGGGTTAGGGTTAGAGCTAGGGTTTGAGCTAGGGTTAGGGTTAGGGTTTGAGCCAGGGTTAGGGTTAGGGTTTGAGCTAGGGTTAGGGTTAGGGTTTGAGCTAGGGTTAGGGTTAGGGTTAGGGTTTGAGCTAGGGTTAGGGTTAGGGTTTGAGCTAGGGTTAGGGTTAGGGTTAGGGTTTGAGCTGGGGTTAGGGTTAGGGTTTGAGCTAGGGTTAGGGTTAGGGTTTGAGCTAGGGTTAGGGTTAGGGTTAGGGTTTGAGCTAGGGTTAGGGTTAGGGTTTGAGCTAGGGTTAGGGTTAGGGTTAGGGTTTGAGCTAGGGTTAGGGTTAGGGTTTGAGCTAGGGTTAGGGTTAGGGTTTGAGCTAGGGTTAGGGTTAGGGTTAGGGTTTGAGCTAGGGTTAGGGTTAGGGTTTGAGCTAGGGTTAGGGTTAGGGTTAGGGTTTGAGCTAGGGTTAGGGTTAGGGTTTGAGCTAGGGTTAGGGTTAGGGTTTGAGCTAGGGTTAGGGTTAGGGTTTGAGCTAGGGTTAGGGTTAGAGTTTGAGCTAGGATTAGGGTTAGGGTTTGAGCTAGGGTTAGGGTTAGGCTTTGAGCTAGGTTAGGGTTTGAGCTAGGGTTAGGGTTTGAGCTAGGGTTAGGGTTAGGGTTTGAGCTAGGGTTAGGGTTAGGGTTTGAGCTAGGGTTAGGGTTAGGGTTTGAGCTAGGGCTAGGGTTAGGGTTAGGGTTAGGGTTTGAGCTAGGGTTAGGGTTAGGTTTTGAGCTAGGGTTAGGGTTAGGGTTTGAGCTAGGGTTAGGGTTAGGGTTTGAGCTAGGGTTAGGGTTAGGTTTTGAGCTAGGGTTAGGGTTAGGGTTTGAGCTAGGGTTAGGGTTAGGGTTAGGGTTTGAGCTAGGGTTAGGGTTAGGGTTTGAGCTATGGTTAGGGTTACGGTTAGGGTTTGAGCTAGGGTTAGGGTTAGGGTTAGGGTTAGGGTTTGAGCTAGGGTTAGGGTTAGGGTTAGGGTTTGAGCTAGGGTTAGGGTTAGGGTTAGGGTTTGAGCTAGGGTTAGGGTTAGGGTTAGGGTTTGAGCTAGGGTTAGGGTTTGAGCTAAGGTTAGGGTTTGAGCTAGGGTTAGGGTTAGAGCTAGTGTTAGGGTTTGAGCTAGGGTTAGGGTTAGGGTTTGAGGTAGGGTTAGGGTTAGGGTTAGGGTTTGAGCTAGGGTTAGGGTTAGGGTTAGGGTTTGAGCGAGGGTTAGGGTTAGGGTTAGGGTTTGAGCTAGGGTTAGGGTTTGAGCTAGGGTTAGGGTTAGAGCTAGGGTTTGAGCTAGGGTTAGGGTTAGGGTTTGAGCTAGGGTTAGGGTTAGGGTTTGAGCTAGGGTTAGGGTTAGGGTTTGAGCTAGGGTTAGGGTTAGGGTTAGGGTTTGAGCTAGGGTTAGGGTTAGGGTTTGAGCTAGGGTTAGGGTTAGGGTTAGGGTTTGAGCTGGGGTTAGGGTTAGGGTTTGAGCTAGGGTTAGGGTTAGGGTTAGGGTTTGAGCTAGGGTTAGGGTTAGGGTTTGAGCTAGGGTTAGGGTTAGGGTTAGGGTTTGAGCTAGGGTTAGGGTTAGGGTTTGAGCTAGGGTTAGGGTTAGGGTTTGAGCTAGGGTTAGGGTTAGGGTTAGGGTTTGAGCTAGGGTTACGGTTAGGGTTTGAGCTAGGGTTAGGGTTAGGGTTAGGGTTTGAGCTAGGGTTAGGGTTAGGGTTTGAGCTAGGGTTAGGGTTAGGGTTTGAGCTAGGGTTAGGGTTAGGGTTTGAGCTAGGGTTAGGGTTAGAGTTTTAGCTAGGATTAGGGTTAGGGTTTGAGCTAGGGTTAGGGTTAGGGTTTGAGCTAGGGTTAGGGTTAGGGTTTGAGCTAGGGTTAGGGTTAGGGTTTGAGCTAGGGTTAGGGTTAGGGTTTGAGCTAGGGTTAGGGTTAGGGTTAGGGTTTGAGCTAGGGTTAGGGTTAGGGTTTGAGCTAGGGTTAGGGTTAGGGTTAGGGTTTGAGCTAGGGTTAGGGTTTGAGCTAGGGTTTGGGTTAGAGCTAGGGTTTGAGCTAGGGTTAGGGTTAGGGTTTGAGCTAGGGTTAGGGTTAGGGTTTGAGCTAGGGTTAGGGTTAGGGTTTGAGCTAGGGTTAGGGTTAGGGTTAGGGTTTGAGCTAGGGTTAGGGTTAGGGTTTGAGCTAGGGTTAGGGTTAGGGTTTGAGCTAGGGTTAGGGTTAGGGTTTGAGCTAGGGTTAGGGTTAGGGTTAGGGTTTGAGCTAGGGTTAGGGTTAGGGTTAGGGTTAGGGTTTGAGCTAGGGTTAGGGTTAGGGTTTGAGCTAGGGTTAGGGTTAGGGTTAGGGTTTGAGCTAGGGTTAGGGTTAGGGTTTGAGCTAGGGTTAGGGTTAGGGTTTGAGCTAGGGTTAGGGTTAGGTTTTGAGCTAGGGTTAGGGTTAGGGTTTGAGCTAGGGTTAGGGTTAGGGTTAGGGTTTGAGCTAGGGTTAGGGTTAGGGTTTGAGCTAGGGTTAGGGTTAGGGTTAGGGTTTGAGCTAGGGTTAGGGTTAGGGTTTGAGCTAGGGTTAGGGTTAGGGTTTGAGCTAGGGTTAGGGTTAGGGTTAGGGTTTGAGCTAGGGTTAGGGTTAGGGTTAGGGTTTGAGCTAGGGTTAGGGTTAGGGTTTGAGCTAGGGTTAGGGTTAGGGTTAGGGTTTGAGCTAGGGTTAGGGTTTGAGCTAGGGTTAGGGTTAGAGCTAGGGTTTGAGCTAGGGTTAGGGTTAGGGTTTGAGCAAGGGTTAGGGTTAGGGTTTGAGCTAGGGTTAGGGTTAGGGTTTGAGCTAGGGTTAGGGTTAGGGTTAGGGTTTGAGCTAGGGTTAGGGTTAGGGTTTGAGCTAGGGTTAGGGTTAGGGTTAGGGTTTGAGCTAGGGTTAGGGTTAGGGTTTGAGCTAGGGTTAGGGTTAGGGTTTGAGCTAGGGTTAGGGTTAGGGTTTGAGCTAGGGTTAGGGTTAGGGTTTGAGCTAGGGTTAGGGTTAGGTTTTGAGCTAGGGTTAGGGTTAGGGTTAGGGTTTGAGCTAGGGTTAGGGTTAGGGTTTGAGCTAGGGTTAGGGTTAGGGTTAGGGTTTGAGCTAGGGTTAGGGTTAGGGTTTGAGCTAGGGTTAGGGTTAGGGTTTGAGCTAGGGTTAGGGTTAGGGTTAGGGTTTGAGCTAGGGTTAGGGTTAGGGTTAGGGTTTGAGCTAGGGTTAGGGTTAGGGTTTGAGCTAGGGTTAGGGTTAGGGTTTGAGCTAGGGTTAGGGTTTGAGCTAGGGTTAGGGTTAGAGCTAGGGTTTGAGCTAGGGTTAGGGTTAGGGTTTGAGCTAGGGTTAGGGTTAGGGTTTGAGCTAGGGTTAGGGTTAGGGTTTGAGCTAGGGTTAGGGTTAGGGTTAGGGTTTGAGCTAGGGTTAGGGTTAGGGTTTGAGCTAGGGTTAGGGTTAGGGTTAGGGTTTGAGCTAGGGTTAGGGTTAGGGTTTGAGCTAGGGTTAGGGTTAGGGTTTGAGCTAGGGTTAGGGTTAGGGTTTGAGCTAGGGTTAGGGTTAGGGTTAGGGTTAGGGTTAGGGTTTGAGCTAGGGTTAGGGTTAGGGTTTGAGCTAGGGTTAGGGTTAGGGTTTGAGCTAGGGTTAGGGTTGGGGTTTGAGCTAGGGTTAGGGTTAGGGTTTGAGCTAGGGTTAGGGTTAGGGTTTGAGCTAGGGTTAGGGTTAGGGTTTGAGCTAGGGTTAGGGTTAGGGTTTGAGCTAGGGTTAGGGTTAGGTTTTGAGCTAGGGTTAGGGTTAGGGTTTGAGCTAGGGTTAGGGTTAGGGTTAGGGTTTGAGCTAGGGTTAGGGTTAGGGTTTGAGCTAGGGTTAGGGTTAGGGTTAGGGTTTGAGCTAGGGTTAGGGTTAGGGTTTGAGCTAGGGTTAGGGTTAGGGTTTGAGCTAGGGTTAGGGTTAGGTTTAGGGTTTGAGCTAGGGTTAGGGTTAGGGTTAGGGTTTGAGCTAGGGTTAGGGTTAGGGTTTGAGCTAGGGTTAGGGTTAGGGTTAGGGTTTGAGCTAGGGTTAGGGTTTGAGCTAGGGTTAGGGTTAGAGCTAGGGTTTGAGCTAGGGTTAGGGTTAGGGTTTGAGCTAGGGTTAGGGTTAGGGTTTGAGCTAGGGTTAGGGTTAGGGTTTGAGCTAGGGTTAGGGTTTGAGCTAGGGTTAGGGTTAGGGTTTGAGCTAGGGTTAGGGTTAGGGTTAGGGTTTGAGCTAGGGTTAGGGTTAGGGTTTGAGCTAGGGTTAGGGTTAGGGTTTGAGCTAGGGTTAGGGTTAGGGTTAGGGTTTGAGCTAGGGTTAGGGTTAGGGTTAGGGTTTGAGCTAGGGTTAGGGTTAGGGTTTGAGCTAGGGTTAGGGTTAGGGTTAGGGTTTGAGCTAGGGTTAGGGTTAGGGTTTGAGCTAGGGTTAGGGTTAGGGTTTGAGCTAGGGTTAGGGTTAGGGTTAGGGTTTGAGCTAGGGTTAGGGTTAGGGTTTGAGCTAGGGTTAGGGTTAGGGTTAGGGTTAGGGTTTGAGCTAGGGTTAGGGTTAGGGTTTGAGCTAGGGTTAGGGTTAGGGTTTGAGCTAGGGTTAGGGTTAGGGTTTGAGCTAGGGTTAGGGTTAGGGTTTGAGCTGGGGTTAGGGTTAGGGTTTGAGCTAGGGTTAGGGTTAGGGTTTGAGCTAGGGTTAGGGTTAGGGTTACGGTTTGAGCTAGGGTTAGGGTTAGGGTTTGAGCTAGGGTTAGGGTTAGGGTTAGGGTTTGAGCTAGGGTTAGGGTTAGGGTTTGAGCTAGGGTTAGGGTTAGGGTTTGAGCTAGGGTTAGGGTTAGGGTTAGGGTTAGGGTTTGAGCTAGGGTTAGGGTTAGGGTTTGAGCTAGGGTTAGGGTTAGGGTTTGAGCTAGGGTTAGGGTTAGGGTTTGAGCTAGGGTTAGGGTTAGGGTTTGAGCTAGGGTTAGGGTTAGGGTTTGAGCTAGGGTTAGGGTTAGGGTTTGAGCTAGGGTTAGGGTTAGGTTTTGAGCTAGGGTTAGGGTTAGGGTTTGAGCTAGGGTTAGGGTTAGGGTTAGGGTTTGAGCTAGGGTTAGGGTTAGGGTTTGAGCTAGGGTTAGGGTTAGGGTTAGGGTTTGAGCTAGGGTTAGGGTTAGGGTTTGAGCTAGGGTTAGGGTTAGGGTTTGAGCTAGGGTTAGGGTTAGGGTTAGGGTTTGAGCTAGGGTTAGGGTTAGGGTTAGGGTTTGAGCTAGGGTTAGGGTTAGGGTTTGAGCTAGGGTTAGGGTTAGGGTTAGGGTTTGAGCTAGGGTTAGGGTTTGAGCTAGGGTTAGGGTTAGAGCTAGGGTTTGAGCTAGGGTTAGGGTTAGGGTTTGAGCTAGGGTTAGGGTTAGGGTTTGAGCTAGGGTTAGGGTTAGGGTTTGAGCTAGGGTTAGGGTTAGGGTTAGGGTTTGAGCTAGGGTTAGGGTTAGGGTTTGAGCTAGGGTTAGGGTTAGGGTTAGGGTTTGAGCTAGGGTTAGGATTAGGGTTTGAGCTAGGGTTAGGGTTAGGGTTTGAGCTAGGGTTAGGGTTAGGGTTAGGGTTTGAGCTAGGGTTAGGGTTAGGGTTTGAGCTAGGGTTAGGGTTAGGGTTTGAGCTAGGGTTAGGGTTAGGGTTTGAGCTAGGGTTAGGGTTAGGGTTTGAGCTAGGGTTAGGGTTAGGGTTTGAGCTAGGGTTAGGGTTAGGGTTTGAGCTAGGGTTAGGGTTAGGGTTTGAGCTAGGGTTAGGGTTAGGGTTTGAGCTAGGGTTAGGGTTAGGTTTTGAGCTAGGGTTAGGGTTAGGGTTTGAGCTAGGGTTAGGGTTAGGGTTAGGGTTTGAGCTAGGGTTAGGGTTAGGGTTTGAGCTAGGGTTAGGGTTAGGGTTAGGGTTTGAGCTAGGGTTAGGGTTAGGGTTTGAGCTAGGCTTAGGGTTAGGGTTTGAGCTAGGGTTAGGGTTAGGGTTAGGGTTTGAGCTAGGGTTAGGGTTAGGGTTAGGGTTAGGGTTTGAGCTAGGGTTAGGGTTAGGGTTAGGGTTTGAGCTAGGGTTAGGGTTAGGGTTTGAGCTAGGGTTAGGGTTAGGGTTAGGGTTTGAGCTAGGGTTAGGGTTAGGGTTTGAGCTAGGGTTAGGGTTAGGGTTTGAGCTAGGGTTAGGGTTAGGTTTTGAGCTAGGGTTAGGGTTAGGGTTTGAGCTAGGGTTAGGGTTAGGGTTAGGGTTTGAGCTAGGGTTAGGGTTAGGGTTTGAGCTAGGGTTAGGGTTAGGGTTTGAGCTAGGGTTAGGGTTAGGGTTTGAGCTAGGGTTAGGGTTAGGGTTAGGGTTTGAGCTAGGGTTAGGGTTAGGGTTAGGGTTAGGGTTTGAGCTAGGGTTAGGGTTAGGGTTTGAGCTAGGGTTAGGGTTAGGGTTAGGGTTTGAGCTAGGGTTAGGGTTAGGGTTTGAGCTAGGGTTAGGGTTAGGGTTTGAGCTAGGGTTAGGGTTAGGTTTTGAGCTAGGGTTAGGGTTAGGGTTTGAGCTAGGGTTAGGGTTAGGGTTAGGGTTTGAGCTAGGGTTAGGGTTAGGGTTTGAGCTAGGGTTAGGGTTAGGGTTAGGGTTTGAGCTAGGGTTAGGGTTAGGGTTTGAGCTAGGGTTAGGGTTAGGGTTTGAGCTAGGGTTAGGGTTAGGGTTAGGGTTTGAGCTAGGGTTAGGGTTAGGGTTAGGGTTTGAGCTAGGGTTAGGGTTAGGGTTTGAGCTAGGGTTAGGGTTAGGGTTAGGGTTTGAGCTAGGGTTAGGGTTTGAGCTAGGGTTAGGGTTAGAGCTAGGGTTTGAGCTAGGGTTAGGGTTAGGGTTTGAGCAAGGGTTAGGGTTAGGGTTTGAGCTAGGGTTAGGGTTAGGGTTTGAGCTAGGGTTAGGGTTAGGGTTAGGGTTTGAGCTAGGGTTAGGGTTAGGGTTTGAGCTAGGGTTAGGGTTAGGGTTAGGGTTTGAGCTAGGGTTAGGGTTAGGGTTTGAGCTAGGGTTAGGGTTAGGGTTTGAGCTAGGGTTAGGGTTAGGGTTTGAGCTAGGGTTAGGGTTAGGTTTTGAGCTAGGGTTAGGGTTAGGGTTAGGGTTTGAGCTAGGGTTAGGGTTAGGGTTTGAGCTAGGGTTAGGGTTAGGGTTAGGGTTTGAGCTAGGGTTAGGGTTAGGGTTTGAGCTAGGGTTAGGGTTAGGGTTTGAGCTAGGGTTAGGGTTAGGGTTAGGGTTTGAGCTAGGGTTAGGGTTAGGGTTAGGGTTTGAGCTAGGGTTAGGGTTAGGGTTTGAGCTAGGGTTAGGGTTAGGGTTTGAGCTAGGGTTAGGGTTTGAGCTAGGGTTAGGGTTAGAGCTAGGGTTTGAGCTAGGGTTAGGGTTAGGGTTTGAGCTAGGGTTAGGGTTAGGGTTTGAGCTAGGGTTAGGGTTAGGGTTTGAGCTAGGGTTAGGGTTAGGGTTAGGGTTTGAGCTAGGGTTAGGGTTAGGGTTTGAGCTAGGGTTAGGGTTAGGGTTAGGGTTTGAGCTAGGGTTAGGGTTAGGGTTTGAGCTAGGGTTAGGGTTAGGGTTTGAGCTAGGGTTAGGGTTAGGGTTTGAGCTAGGGTTAGGGTTAGGGTTAGGGTTAGGGTTAGGGTTTGAGCTAGGGTTAGGGTTAGGGTTTGAGCTAGGGTTAGGGTTAGGGTTTGAGCTAGGGTTAGGGTTAGGGTTTGAGCTAGGGTTAGGGTTAGGGTTTGAGCTAGGGTTAGGGTTAGGGTTTGAGCTAGGGTTAGGGTTAGGGTTTGAGCTAGGGTTAGGGTTAGGGTTTGAGCTAGGGTTAGGGTTAGGTTTTGAGCTAGGGTTAGGGTTAGGGTTTGAGCTAGGGTTAGGGTTAGGGTTAGGGTTTGAGCTAGGGTTAGGGTTAGGGTTTGAGCTAGGGTTAGGGTTAGGGTTAGGGTTTGAGCTAGGGTTAGGGTTAGGGTTTGAGCTAGGGTTAGGGTTAGGGTTTGAGCTAGGGTTAGGGTTAGGTTTAGGGTTTGAGCTAGGGTTAGGGTTAGGGTTAGGGTTTGAGCTAGGGTTAGGGTTAGGGTTTGAGCTAGGGTTAGGGTTAGGGTTAGGGTTTGAGCTAGGGTTAGGGTTTGAGCTAGGGTTAGGGTTAGAGCTAGGGTTTGAGCTAGGGTTAGGGTTAGGGTTTGAGCTAGGGTTAGGGTTAGGGTTTGAGCTAGGGTTAGGGTTAGGGTTTGAGCTAGGGTTAGGGTTAGGGTTAGGGTTTGAGCTAGGGTTAGGGTTAGGGTTTGAGCTAGGGTTAGGGTTAGGGTTAGGGTTTGAGCTAGGGTTAGGGTTAGGGTTTGAGCTAGGGTTAGGGTTAGGGTTTGAGCTAGGGTTAGGGTTAGGGTTAGGGTTTGAGCTAGGGTTAGGGTTAGGGTTAGGGTTTGAGCTAGGGTTAGGGTTAGGGTTTGAGCTAGGGTTAGGGTTAGGGTTAGGGTTTGAGCTAGGGTTAGGGTTAGGGTTTGAGCTAGGGTTAGGGTTAGGGTTTGAGCTAGGGTTAGGGTTAGGGTTAGGGTTTGAGCTAGGGTTAGGGTTAGGGTTTGAGCTAGGGTTAGGGTTAGGGTTAGGGTTAGGGTTAGGGTTTGAGCTAGGGTTAGGGTTAGGGTTTGAGCTAGGGTTAGGGTTAGGGTTTGAGCTAGGGTTAGGGTTAGGGTTTGAGCTAGGGTTAGGGTTAGGGTTTGAGCTAGGGTTAGGGTTAGGGTTTGAGCTGGGGTTAGGGTTAGGGTTTGAGCTAGGGTTAGGGTTAGGGTTTGAGCTAGGGTTAGGGTTAGGGTTACGGTTTGAGCTAGGGTTAGGGTTAGGGTTTGAGCTAGGGTTAGGGTTAGGGTTAGGGTTTGAGCTAGGGTTAGGGTTAGGGTTTGAGCTAGGGTTAGGGTTAGGGTTTGAGCTAGGGTTAGGGTTAGGGTTAGGGTTAGGGTTTGAGCTAGGGTTAGGGTTAGGGTTTGAGCTAGGGTTAGGGTTAGGGTTTGAGCTAGGGTTAGGGTTAGGGTTTGAGCTAGGGTTAGGGTTAGGGTTTGAGCTAGGGTTAGGGTTAGGGTTTGAGCTAGGGTTAGGGTTAGGGTTTGAGCTAGGGTTAGGGTTAGGTTTTGAGCTAGGGTTAGGGTTAGGGTTTGAGCTAGGGTTAGGGTTAGGGTTAGGGTTTGAGCTAGGGTTAGGGTTAGGGTTTGAGCTAGGGTTAGGGTTAGGGTTAGGGTTTGAGCTAGGGTTAGGGTTAGGGTTTGAGCTAGGGTTAGGGTTAGGGTTTGAGCTAGGGTTAGGGTTAGGGTTAGGGTTTGAGCTAGGGTTAGGGTTAGGGTTAGGGTTTGAGCTAGGGTTAGGGTTAGGGTTTGAGCTAGGGTTAGGGTTAGGGTTAGGGTTTGAGCTAGGGTTAGGGTTTGAGCTAGGGTTAGGGTTAGAGCTAGGGTTTGAGCTAGGGTTAGGGTTAGGGTTTGAGCTAGGGTTAGGGTTAGGGTTTGAGCTAGGGTTAGGGTTAGGGTTTGAGCTAGGGTTAGGGTTAGGGTTAGGGTTTGAGCTAGGGTTAGGGTTAGGGTTTGAGCTAGGGTTAGGGTTAGGGTTAGGGTTTGAGCTAGGGTTAGGATTAGGGTTTGAGCTAGGGTTAGGGTTAGGGTTTGAGCTAGGGTTAGGGTTAGGGTTAGGGTTTGAGCTAGGGTTAGGGTTAGGGTTTGAGCTAGGGTTAGGGTTAGGGTTAGGGTTTGAGCTAGGGTTAGGGTTAGGGTTTGAGCTAGGGTTAGGGTTAGGGTTTGAGCTAGGGTTAGGGTTAGGGTTAGGGTTTGAGCTAGGGTTAGGGTTAGGGTTTGAGCTAGGGTTAGGGTTAGGGTTAGGGTTAGGGTTTGAGCTAGGGTTAGGGTTAGGGTTTGAGCTAGGGTTAGGGTTAGGGTTTGAGCTAGGGTTAGGGTTAGGGTTTGAGCTAGGGTTAGGGTTAGGGTTTGAGCTAGGGTTAGGGTTAGGGTTTGAGCTAGGGTTAGGGTTAGGGTTTGAGCTAGGGTTAGGGTTAGGGTTTGAGCTAGGGTTAGGGTTAGGTTTTGAGCTAGGGTTAGGGTTAGGGTTTGAGCTAGGGTTAGGGTTAGGGTTAGGGTTTGAGCTAGGGTTAGGGTTAGGGTTTGAGCTAGGGTTAGGGTTAGGGTTAGGGTTTGAGCTAGGGTTAGGGTTAGGGTTTGAGCTAGGCTTAGGGTTAGGGTTTGAGCTAGGGTTAGGGTTAGGGTTAGGGTTTGAGCTAGGGTTAGGGTTAGGGTTAGGGTTAGGGTTTGAGCTAGGGTTAGGGTTAGGGTTAGGGTTTGAGCTAGGGTTAGGGTTAGGGTTTGAGCTAGGGTTAGGGTTAGGGTTTGAGCTAGGGTTAGGGTTAGGGTTTGAGCTAGGGTTAGGGTTAGGTTTTGAGCTAGGGTTAGGGTTAGGGTTTGAGCTAGGGTTAGGGTTAGGGTTAGGGTTTGAGCTAGGGTTAGGGTTAGGGTTTGAGCTAGGGTTAGGGTTAGGTTTAGGGTTTGAGCTAGGGTTAGGGTTAGGGTTTGAGCTAGGGTTAGGGTTAGGGTTTGAGCTAGGGTTAGGGTTAGGGTTTGAGCTAGGGTTAGGGTTAGGGTTAGGGTTTGAGCTAGGGTTAGGGTTAGGGTTTGAGCTAGGGTTAGGGTTAGGGTTAGGGTTTGAGCTAGGGTTAGGGTTAGGGTTTGAGCTAGGGTTAGGGTTAGGGTTAGGGTTTGAGCTAGGGTTAGGGTTAGAGCTAGGGTTTGAGCTAGGGTTAGGGTTAGGGTTTGAGCTAGGGTTAGGGTTAGGGTTTGAGCTAGGGTTAGGGTTAGGGTTTGAGCTAGGGTTAGGGTTAGGGTTAGGGTTTGAGCTAGGGTTAGGGTTAGGGTTTGAGCTAGGGTTAGGGTTAGGGTTTGAGCTAGGGTTAGGGTTAGGTTTAGGGTTTGAGCTAGGGTTAGGGTTAGGGTTAGGGTTTGAGCTAGGGTTAGGGTTAGGGTTTGAGCTAGGGTTAGGGTTAGGGTTAGGGTTTGAGCTAGGGTTAGGGTTTGAGCTAGGGTTAGGGTTAGAGCTAGGGTTTGAGCTAGGGTTAGGGTTAGGGTTTGAGCTAGGGTTAGGGTTAGGGTTTGAGCTAGGGTTAGGGTTAGGGTTTGAGCTAGGGTTAGGGTTAGGGTTAGGGTTTGAGGTAGGGTTAGGGTTAGGGTTTGAGCTAGGGTTAGGGTTAGGGTTAGGGTTTGAGCTAGGGTTAGGGTTAGGGTTAGGGTTAGGGTTTGAGCTAGGGTTAGGGTTAGGGTTAGGGTTTGAGCTAGGGTTAGGGTTAGGGTTTGAGATAGGGTTAGGGTTAGGGTTAGGGTTTGAGCTAGGGTTAGGGTTAGGGTTTGAGCTAGGGTTAGGGTTAGGGTTTGAGCTAGGGTTAGGGTTAGGTTTTGAGCTAGGGTTAGGGTTAGGGTTTGAGCTAGGGTTAGGGTTAGGGTTAGGGTTTGAGCTAGGGTTAGGGTTAGGGTTTGAGCTAGGGTTAGGGTTAGGGTTAGGGTTTGAGCTAGGGTTAGGGTTAGGGTTTGAGCTAGGGTTAGGGTTAGGGTTTGAGCTAGGGTTAGGGTTAGGGTTTGAGCTAGGGTTAGGGTTAGGGTTAGGGTTTGAGCTAGGGTTAGGGTTAGGGTTTGAGCTAGGGTTAGGGTTAGGGTTAGGGTTTGAGCTAGGGTTAGGGTTTGAGCTAGGGTTAGGGTTAGAGCTAGGGTTTGAGCTAGGGTTAGGGTTAGGGTTTGAGCTAGGGTTAGGGTTAGGGTTTGAGCTAGGGTTAGGGTTTGAGCTAGGGTTAGGGTTTGAGCTAGGGTTAGGGTTAGGGTTTGAGCTAGGGTTAGGGTTAGGGTTAGGGTTTGAGCTAGGGTTAGGGTTAGGGTTTGAGCTAGGGTGAGGGTTAGGGTTTGAGCAAGGGTTAGGGTTAGGGTTTGAGCTAGGGTTAGGGTTAGGGTTTGAGCTAGGGTTAGGGTTAGGGTTTGAGCTAGGGTTAGGGTTAGGGTTTGAGCTAGGGTTAGGGTTAGGGTTTGAGCTAGGGTTAGGGTTAGGGTTTGAGCTAGGGTTAGGGTTAGGTTTTGAGCTAGGGTTAGGGTTAGGGTTTGAGCTAGGGTTAGGGTTAGGGTTAGGGTTTGAGCTAGGGTTAGGGTTAGGGTTTGAGCTAGGGTTAGGGTTAGGGTTAGGGTTTGAGCTAGGGTTAGGGTTAGGGTTTGAGCTAGGGTTAGGGTTAGGGTTTGAGCTAGGGTTAGGGTTAGGGTTAGGGTTTGAGCTAGGGTTAGGGTTAGGGTTTGAGCTAGGGTTAGGGTTAGGGTTAGGGTTTGAGCTAGGGTTAGGGTTAGGGTTTGAGCTAGGGTTAGGGTTAGGGTTTGAGCTAGGGTTAGGGTTAGGGTTTGAGCTAGGGTTAGGGTTAGGGTTAGGGTTAGGGTTTGAGCTAGGGTTAGGGTTAGGGTTAGGGTTTGAGCTAGGGTTAGGGTTAGGGTTAGGGTTAGGGTTTGAGCTAGGGTTAGGGTTAGGGTTAGGGTTTGAGCTAGGGTTAGGGTTAGGGTTTGAGATAGGGTTAGGGTTAGGGTTAGGGTTTGAGCTAGGGTTAGGGTTAGGGTTTGAGCTAGGGTTAGGGTTAGGGTTTGAGCTAGGGTTAGGGTTAGGTTTTGAGCTAGGGTTAGGGTTAGGGTTTGAGCTAGGGTTAGGGTTAGGGTTAGGGTTTGAGCTAGGGTTAGGGTTAGGGTTTGAGCTAGGGTTAGGGTTAGGGTTAGGGTTTGAGCTAGGGTTAGGGTTAGGGTTTGAGCTAGGGTTAGGGTTAGGGTTTGAGCTAGGGTTAGGGTTAGGGTTAGGGTTTGAGCTAGGGTTAGGGTTAGGGTTAGGGTTTGAGCTAGGGTTAGGGTTAGGGTTTGAGCTAGGGTTAGGGTTAGGGTTTGAGCTAGGGTTAGGGTTAGGGTTTGAGCTAGGGTTAGGGTTAGGTTTGAGCTAGGGTTAGGGTTAGGGTTTGAGCTAGGGTTAGGGTTAGGGTTAGGGTTTGAGCTAGGGTTAGGGTTAGGGTTTGAGCTAGGGTTAGGGTTAGGGTTAGGGTTTGAGCTAGGGTTAGGGTTAGGGTTTGAGCTAGGGTTAGGGTTAGGGTTTGAGCTAGGGTTAGGGTTAGGGTTAGGGTTTGAGCTAGGGTTAGGGTTAGGGTTAGGGTTTGAGCTAGGGTTAGGGTTAGGGTTTGAGCTAGGGTTAGGGTTAGGGTTAGGGTTTGAGCTAGGGTTAGGGTTTGAGCTAGGGTTAGGGTTAGAGCTAGGGTTTGAGCTAGGGTTAGGGTTAGGGTTTGAGCTAGGGTTAGGGTTAGGGTTTGAGCTAGGGTTAGGGTTAGGGTTTGAGCTAGGGTTAGGGTTAGGGTTAGGGTTTGAGCTAGGGTTAGGGTTAGGGTTTGAGCTAGGGTTAGGGTTAGGGTTAGGGTTTGAGCTAGGGTTAGGGTTAGGGTTTGAGCTAGGGTTAGGGTTAGGGTTTGAGCTAGGGTTAGGGTTAGGGTTTGAGCTAGGGTTAGGGTTAGGGTTTGAGCTAGGGTTAGGGTTAGGTTTTGAGCTAGGGTTAGGGTTAGGGTTAGGGTTTGAGCTAGGGTTAGGGTTAGGGTTTGAGCTAGGGTTAGGGTTAGGGTTAGGGTTTGAGCTAGGGTTAGGGTTAGGGTTTGAGCTAGGGTTAGGGTTAGGGTTTGAGCTAGGGTTAGGGTTAGGGTTAGGGTTTGAGCTAGGGTTAGGGTTAGGGTTAGGGTTTGAGCTAGGGTTAGGGTTAGGGTTTGAGCTAGGGTTAGGGTTAGGGTTTGAGCTAGGGTTAGGGTTAGAGCTAGGGTTTGAGCTAGGGTTAGGGTTAGGGTTTGAGCTAGGGTTAGGGTTAGGGTTTGAGCTAGGGTTAGGGTTAGGGTTTGAGCTAGGGTTAGGGTTAGGGTTAGGGTTTGAGCTAGGGTTAGGGTTAGGGTTTGAGCTAGGGTTAGGGTTAGGGTTAGGGTTTGAGCTAGGGTTAGGGTTAGGGTTTGAGCTAGGGTTAGGGTGAGGGTTTGAGCTAGGGTTAGGGTTAGGGTTTGAGCTAGGGTTAGGGTTAGGGTTTGAGCTAGGGTTAGGGTTAGGGTTTGAGCTAGGGTTAGGGTTAGGGTTTGAGCTAGGGTTAGGGTTAGGGTTTGAGCTAGGGTTAGGGTTAGGGTTTGAGCTAGGGTTAGGGTTAGGGTTTGAGCTAGGGTTAGGGTTAGGTTTTGAGCTAGGGTTAGGGTTAGGGTTTGAGCTAGGGTTAGGGTTAGGGTTAGGGTTTGAGCTAGGGTTAGGGTTAGGGTTTGAGCTAGGGTTAGGGTTAGGGTTAGGGTTTGAGCTAGGGTTAGGGTTAGGGTTTGAGCTAGGGTTAGGGTTAGGGTTTGAGCTAGGGTTAGGGTTAGGTTTAGGGTTTGAGCTAGGGTTAGGGTTAGGGTTAGGGTTTGAGCTAGGGTTAGGGTTAGGGTTTGAGCTAGGGTTAGGGTTAGGGTTAGGGTTTGAGCTAGGGTTAGGGTTTGAGCTAGGGTTAGGGTTAGAGCTAGGGTTTGAGCTAGGGTTAGGGTTAGGGTTTGAGCTAGGGTTAGGGTTAGGGTTTGAGCTAGGGTTAGGGTTAGGGTTTGAGCTAGGGTTAGGGTTAGGGTTAGGGTTTGAGCTAGGGTTAGGGTTAGGGTTTGAGCTAGGGTTAGGGTTAGGGTTAGGGTTTGAGCTAGGGTTAGGGTTAGGGTTTGAGCTAGGGTTAGGGTTAGGGTTTGAGCTAGGGTTAGGGTTAGGGTTAGGGTTTGAGCTAGGGTTAGGGTTAGGGTTAGGGTTTGAGCTAGGGTTAGGGTTAGGGTTTGAGCTAGGGTTAGGGTTAGGGTTAGGGTTTGAGCTAGGGTTAGGGTTAGGGTTTGAGCTAGGGTTAGGGTTAGGGTTTGAGCTAGGGTTAGGGTTAGGGTTAGGGTTTGAGCTAGGGTTAGGGTTAGGGTTTGAGCTAGGGTTAGGGTTAGGGTTAGGGTTAGGGTTAGGGTTTGAGCTAGGGTTAGGGTTAGGGTTTGAGCTAGGGTTAGGGTTAGGGTTTGAGCTAGGGTTAGGGTTAGGGTTTGAGCTAGGGTTAGGGTTAGGGTTTGAGCTAGGGTTAGGGTTAGGGTTTGAGCTGGGGTTAGGGTTAGGGTTTGAGCTAGGGTTAGGGTTAGGGTTTGAGCTAGGGTTAGGGTTAGGGTTACGGTTTGAGCTAGGGTTAGGGTTAGGGTTTGAGCTAGGGTTAGGGTTAGGGTTAGGGTTTGAGCTAGGGTTAGGGTTAGGGTTTGAGCTAGGGTTAGGGTTAGGGTTTGAGCTAGGGTTAGGGTTAGGGTTAGGGTTAGGGTTTGAGCTAGGGTTAGGGTTAGGGTTTGAGCTAGGGTTAGGGTTAGGGTTTGAGCTAGGGTTAGGGTTAGGGTTTGAGCTAGGGTTAGGGTTAGGGTTTGAGCTAGGGTTAGGGTTAGGGTTTGAGCTAGGGTTAGGGTTAGGGTTTGAGCTAGGGTTAGGGTTAGGTTTTGAGCTAGGGTTAGGGTTAGGGTTTGAGCTAGGGTTAGGGTTAGGGTTAGGGTTTGAGCTAGGGTTAGGGTTAGGGTTTGAGCTAGGGTTAGGGTTAGGGTTAGGGTTTGAGCTAGGGTTAGGGTTAGGGTTTGAGCTAGGGTTAGGGTTAGGGTTTGAGCTAGGGTTAGGGTTAGGGTTAGGGTTTGAGCTAGGGTTAGGGTTAGGGTTAGGGTTTGAGCTAGGGTTAGGGTTAGGGTTTGAGCTAGGGTTAGGGTTAGGGTTAGGGTTTGAGCTAGGGTTAGGGTTTGAGCTAGGGTTAGGGTTAGAGCTAGGGTTTGAGCTAGGGTTAGGGTTAGGGTTTGAGCTAGGGTTAGGGTTAGGGTTTGAGCTAGGGTTAGGGTTAGGGTTTGAGCTAGGGTTAGGGTTAGGGTTAGGGTTTGAGCTAGGGTTAGGGTTAGGGTTTGAGCTAGGGTTAGGGTTAGGGTTAGGGTTTGAGCTAGGGTTAGGATTAGGGTTTGAGCTAGGGTTAGGGTTAGGGTTTGAGCTAGGGTTAGGGTTAGGGTTAGGGTTTGAGCTAGGGTTAGGGTTAGGGTTTGAGCTAGGGTTAGGGTTAGGGTTAGGGTTTGAGCTAGGGTTAGGGTTAGGGTTTGAGCTAGGGTTAGGGTTAGGGTTTGAGCTAGGGTTAGGGTTAGGGTTAGGGTTTGAGCTAGGGTTAGGGTTAGGGTTTGAGCTAGGGTTAGGGTTAGGGTTAGGGTTAGGGTTTGAGCTAGGGTTAGGGTTAGGGTTTGAGCTAGGGTTAGGGTTAGGGTTTGAGCTAGGGTTAGGGTTAGGGTTTGAGCTAGGGTTAGGGTTAGGGTTTGAGCTAGGGTTAGGGTTAGGGTTTGAGCTAGGGTTAGGGTTAGGGTTTGAGCTAGGGTTAGGGTTAGGGTTTGAGCTAGGGTTAGGGTTAGGTTTTGAGCTAGGGTTAGGGTTAGGGTTTGAGCTAGGGTTAGGGTTAGGGTTAGGGTTTGAGCTAGGGTTAGGGTTAGGGTTTGAGCTAGGGTTAGGGTTAGGGTTAGGGTTTGAGCTAGGGTTAGGGTTAGGGTTTGAGCTAGGCTTAGGGTTAGGGTTTGAGCTAGGGTTAGGGTTAGGGTTAGGGTTTGAGCTAGGGTTAGGGTTAGGGTTAGGGTTAGGGTTTGAGCTAGGGTTAGGGTTAGGGTTAGGGTTTGAGCTAGGGTTAGGGTTAGGGTTTGAGCTAGGGTTAGGGTTAGGGTTAGGGTTTGAGCTAGGGTTAGGGTTAGGGTTTGAGCTAGGGTTAGGGTTAGGGTTTGAGCTAGGGTTAGGGTTAGGTTTTGAGCTAGGGTTAGGGTTAGGGTTTGAGCTAGGGTTAGGGTTAGGGTTAGGGTTTGAGCTAGGGTTAGGGTTAGGGTTTGAGCTAGGGTTAGGGTTAGGTTTAGGGTTTGAGCTAGGGTTAGGGTTAGGGTTTGAGCTAGGGTTAGGGTTAGGGTTTGAGCTAGGGTTAGGGTTAGGGTTTGAGCTAGGGTTAGGGTTAGGGTTAGGGTTTGAGCTAGGGTTAGGGTTAGGGTTTGAGCTAGGGTTAGGGTTAGGGTTAGGGTTTGAGCTAGGGTTAGGGTTAGGGTTTGAGCTAGGGTTAGGGTTAGGGTTAGGGTTTGAGCTAGGGTTAGGGTTAGAGCTAGGGTTTGAGCTAGGGTTAGGGTTAGGGTTTGAGCTAGGGTTAGGGTTAGGGTTTGAGCTAGGGTTAGGGTTAGGGTTTGAGCTAGGGTTAGGGTTAGGGTTAGGGTTTGAGCTAGGGTTAGGGTTAGGGTTTGAGCTAGGGTTAGGGTTAGGGTTTGAGCTAGGGTTAGGGTTAGGTTTAGGGTTTGAGCTAGGGTTAGGGTTAGGGTTAGGGTTTGAGCTAGGGTTAGGGTTAGGGTTTGAGCTAGGGTTAGGGTTAGGGTTAGGGTTTGAGCTAGGGTTAGGGTTTGAGCTAGGGTTAGGGTTAGAGCTAGGGTTTGAGCTAGGGTTAGGGTTAGGGTTTGAGCTAGGGTTAGGGTTAGGGTTAGGGTTTGAGCTAGGGTTAGGGTTAGGGTTTGAGCTAGGGTTAGGGTTAGGGTTAGGGTTTGAGCTAGGGTTAGGGTTAGGGTTAGGGTTTGAGCTAGGGTTAGGGTTAGGGTTTGAGCTAGGGTTAGGGTTAGGGTTAGGGTTTGAGCTAGGGTTAGGGTTAGGGTTTGAGCTAGGGTTAGGGTTAGGGTTTGAGCTAGGGTTAGGGTTAGGGTTAGGGTTTGAGCTAGGGTTAGGGTTAGGGTTTGAGCTAGGGTTAGGGTTAGGGTTAGGGTTAGGGTTAGGGTTTGAGCTAGGGTTAGGGTTAGGGTTTGAGCTAGGGTTAGGGTTAGGGTTTGAGCTAGGGTTAGGGTTAGGGTTTGAGCTAGGGTTAGGGTTAGGGTTTGAGCTAGGGTTAGGGTTAGGGTTTGAGCTGGGGTTAGGGTTAGGGTTTGAGCTAGGGTTAGGGTTAGGGTTTGAGCTAGGGTTAGGGTTAGGGTTACGGTTTGAGCTAGGGTTAGGGTTAGGGTTTGAGCTAGGGTTAGGGTTAGGGTTAGGGTTTGAGCTAGGGTTAGGGTTAGGGTTTGAGCTAGGGTTAGGGTTAGGGTTTGAGCTAGGGTTAGGGTTAGGGTTAGGGTTAGGGTTTGAGCTAGGGTTAGGGTTAGGGTTTGAGCTAGGGTTAGGGTTAGGGTTTGAGCTAGGGTTAGGGTTAGGGTTTGAGCTAGGGTTAGGGTTAGGGTTTGAGCTAGGGTTAGGGTTAGGGTTTGAGCTAGGGTTAGGGTTAGGGTTTGAGCTAGGGTTAGGGTTAGGTTTTGAGCTAGGGTTAGGGTTAGGGTTTGAGCTAGGGTTAGGGTTAGGGTTAGGGTTTGAGCTAGGGTTAGGGTTAGGGTTTGAGCTAGGGTTAGGGTTAGGGTTAGGGTTTGAGCTAGGGTTAGGGTTAGGGTTTGAGCTAGGGTTAGGGTTAGGGTTTGAGCTAGGGTTAGGGTTAGGGTTAGGGTTTGAGCTAGGGTTAGGGTTAGGGTTAGGGTTTGAGCTAGGGTTAGGGTTAGGGTTTGAGCTAGGGTTAGGGTTAGGGTTAGGGTTTGAGCTAGGGTTAGGGTTTGAGCTAGGGTTAGGGTTAGAGCTAGGGTTTGAGCTAGGGTTAGGGTTAGGGTTTGAGCTAGGGTTAGGGTTAGGGTTTGAGCTAGGGTTAGGGTTAGGGTTTGAGCTAGGGTTAGGGTTAGGGTTAGGGTTTGAGCTAGGGTTAGGGTTAGGGTTTGAGCTAGGGTTAGGGTTAGGGTTAGGGTTTGAGCTAGGGTTAGGATTAGGGTTTGAGCTAGGGTTAGGGTTAGGGTTTGAGCTAGGGTTAGGGTTAGGGTTAGGGTTTGAGCTAGGGTTAGGGTTAGGGTTTGAGCTAGGGTTAGGGTTAGGGTTAGGGTTTGAGCTAGGGTTAGGGTTAGGGTTTGAGCTAGGGTTAGGGTTAGGGTTTGAGCTAGGGTTAGGGTTAGGGTTAGGGTTTGAGCTAGGGTTAGGGTTAGGGTTTGAGCTAGGGTTAGGGTTAGGGTTAGGGTTAGGGTTTGAGCTAGGGTTAGGGTTAGGGTTTGAGCTAGGGTTAGGGTTAGGGTTTGAGCTAGGGTTAGGGTTAGGGTTTGAGCTAGGGTTAGGGTTAGGGTTTGAGCTAGGGTTAGGGTTAGGGTTTGAGCTAGGGTTAGGGTTAGGGTTTGAGCTAGGGTTAGGGTTAGGGTTTGAGCTAGGGTTAGGGTTAGGTTTTGAGCTAGGGTTAGGGTTAGGGTTTGAGCTAGGGTTAGGGTTAGGGTTAGGGTTTGAGCTAGGGTTAGGGTTAGGGTTTGAGCTAGGGTTAGGGTTAGGGTTAGGGTTTGAGCTAGGGTTAGGGTTAGGGTTTGAGCTAGGCTTAGGGTTAGGGTTTGAGCTAGGGTTAGGGTTAGGGTTAGGGTTTGAGCTAGGGTTAGGGTTAGGTTTGAGCTGGGTTAGGGTTAGGGTTTGAGCTAGGGTTAGGGTTAGGGTTAGGGTTTGAGCTAGGGTTAGGGTTAGGGTTTGAGCTAGGGTTAGGGTTAGGGTTAGGGTTTGAGCTAGGGTTAGGGTTAGGGTTTGAGCTAGGGTTAGGGTTAGGGTTTGAGCTAGGGTTAGGGTTAGGGTTTTGAGCTAGGGTTAGGGTTAGGGTTTGAGCTAGGGTTAGGGTTAGGGTTAGGGTTTGAGCTAGGGTTAGGGTTAGGGTTTGAGCTAGGGTTAGGGTTAGGTTTAGGGTTTGAGCTAGGGTTAGGGTTAGGGTTTGAGCTAGGGTTAGGGTTAGGGTTTGAGCTAGGGTTAGGGTTAGGGTTTGAGCTAGGGTTAGGGTTAGGGTTAGGGTTTGAGCTAGGGTTAGGGTTAGGGTTTGAGCTAGGGTTAGGGTTAGGGTTAGGGTTTGAGCTAGGGGTAGGGTTAGGGTTTGAGCTAGGGTTAGGGTTAGGGTTAGGGTTTGAGCTAGGGTTAGGGTTAGAGCTAGGGTTTGAGCTAGGGTTAGGGTTAGGGTTTGAGCTAGGGTTAGGGTTAGGGTTTGAGCTAGGGTTAGGGTTAGGGTTTGAGCTAGGGTTAGGGTTAGGGTTAGGGTTTGAGCTAGGGTTAGGGTTAGGGTTTGAGCTAGGGTTAGGGTTAGGGTTTGAGCTAGGGTTAGGGTTAGGTTTAGGGTTTGAGCTAGGGTTAGGGTTAGGGTTAGGGTTTGAGCTAGGGTTAGGGTTAGGGTTTGAGCTAGGGTTAGGGTTAGGGTTAGGGTTTGAGCTAGGGTTAGGGTTTGAGCTAGGGTTAGGGTTAGAGCTAGGGTTTGAGCTAGGGTTAGGGTTAGGGTTTGAGCTAGGGTTAGGGTTAGGGTTTGAGCTAGGGTTAGGGTTAGGGTTTGAGCTAGGGTTAGGGTTAGGGTTAGGTTTGAGGTAGGGTTAGGGTTAGGGTTTGAGCTAGGGTTAGGGTTAGGGTTAGGGTTTGAG